>LBNU01003879.1:12950-46576 GCA_014162995.1 Artemisia annua | reverse complement strand
GATTAGGGTTTTCTGACGGCCTTGGTTGACGTGGTCATAATTGCTGGTTCCAGATCTGACGGCCTAGGTTGACGGCGTCACCAATTTGCACTACGAACTCTCTGGCCCGTCACGAGTCTTTTTTCCACTTCTGGACTTCACTTGTTCCTGACGGCGTCACCTTGTAGAGTGTGACGGCGTCACCTTCTGTAGTCTTCAAGGTCTTTTGAGTTTTTATTGTAACACGCACTTTTTCACTCCGAAAACGCCCGAAAATGTTTCTTTTGTGATTTTCCCTTCAAAAGTACCTAAAATGAGAAAAGAAACGACTTTGGGTGAAATCCAAACCAAAAACATATGAATTAGGACTCAAACCGACCCCTAAAAACGTAACATTTTTCGTCTCATCATTCCTACTGGTAGTTCACAAAAGAATGTTGCTGGACTTGGAGATCCAACATTCTATGCATTTATATCCAGTCAAACAAGTGGCTCTCCTTTAACTCATGAAGACCTTAAGCAGGTTAATGATAATGATTTGGAGGAAATGGACATCAAATGGCAGGTTGCTCTTCTTAGCATGAGGGCCAAGAAATTTTGGCAGAGAACTGGAAAGCAAATTACCATAAATGGTAATGAAACTGTTGGGTTTGATAAGAAGAGAGTAGAATGTTTCAACTGTCACAAGTTGGGACATTTTGCTTGGGAATGTAGAATGCCAAGGAAGCAGGGTTCAAGAAACACTTGGTACAAGCAGGATAAGAAAAAGGAGCCAACTGTTGATGAGCCAAAGGCTATGCTGGCTATTGATGGAGTTAGCTATGACTGGAGCTACATGGCAGATGAAGAGGAAGCACCTACTAAAGCAACAATGATGGCACCAGAATTTGCTTTGATGGCTTTCTCAGACTCTGAGGTACAATCTATTGAGAGTTGTTCTACATGCTTTAAAGAACTTGTAAAGCTTAAACAGTTGTATGATATTGAAAGAATAGAATTGCAAAATGTTAACTATAATCTGACTAATCATAAAAGAGGCATTTCTGTTTTAGAGGCACAGTTAGAACATTATAGAGCAAATGAAACTAAATACAATGATGATATTGCTGTTCTAAAAAGAGATTTAGACTATAAGATTGTTGTTAATGAAGCTCTTAGAGAAGAGTTAGAGAAGTTGAAAAAGAAAAATGAAAATGTTCAAATAACTGTTGATACATTAGCTTTTCAGTCTGAGGGAATACAAAAGATATGGGAAGCACAAGTAGTTAACAAAGCTAAGTCATGTGTAGGATACAACTCTGTTCCTCCACCATTAAGAGGTGTTCCATCACCTCCAGGAATAGACATAGCACACACAAGGTTAGCTGAATTTCAAGAACCAACTTTTGAATATGCCCCTAAATTTGTTAAAAGTCCTAATGAACTAAATGCTAAATCAGGGAGTGAAGTATTTGAAAGTGCTAGTGATTCATCTTTAGTTGATGAAGTTGTTAAACTTAAGGAGGAAACTACCATTCCTAAGGTAGTTAAAAGTGAAACTGTGTCACCTAGGAAACAAGTTAAACAGTCTAGGTCACCAGTTAGGTATGCTGAGATGTATAGGTCCAATACAAGGTCACCTAGTCGTAGGGGTAACCAAAGAAATTGGAACAACTTAAGATCTCATCAACTTGGGAATGAATTTGTGATGTATAACACAGCATATTACATTTGTAGTAGTTTTGACCATTTACATGCTAATTGTGGATACCATCAGGGTAGAAGGATGGTATTTGGGAAAATCAGGGTCTCAGGAACACAAACACAAGGGTGAATAACAACATCTTTCAAAGAAATACTCATCCTAGTGTTAACAACAATATGATTCCCAAAACTTTCTGTACTTCTAGACCAGTCAAAACAGTTTACCCAAAACAACCTGTTTCTAAGTCAATAACAAATTTTGTTAAATCAGGACAAATAGGAAAAAGAGTCTTTTATGATAAAAGAGTTGTTTACAACCAAAAATGGGTACCCAAGGTTAAAACAAATGGGCCAGCAGTTTCAACTACTAGTATAAAAGTTTCAACTGATAGACCAAAACTCTCTACATTCAGGGTTGCAAACACAAACAGGGTAAATATGGGAAATGTTGTTAAGCCCTCAGCATGTTGTGAATGGAGACCAAAAGGAACTATCACCTCAAACAATCCCAATGGTGTATCAATGACCTTTGACATATATAACTTTATTGATACACGAGGCAAATCCAAGTCAGTAATGGCTTGGGTCCCCAAGAGAAACTAATTTCTCTTTTTTTATGTGCAGGAACATTCAAGTGCTTTAAAGCCTGATCAAGGATACACAGATAGTGGATGTTCAAGGTACATGACTGGCAATAAGTCCTACCTTTCAAATTTCATACCATTTGAAGGACAATATGTCAGCTTTGGTGGTGGTATTGGTGGCAAAATTACTGGTAAAGGTACAATAAAGACTGGTAATTTAGATTTTCAAGATGTGTACTTTGTTAAAGAGCTTAAGGACAATTTCTTTAGTGTCTCACAAATGTGTGACAAAAAGAACAAAGTTCTTTTTACTGAAACTGAATGCTTTGTTCTCTCTAAGGATTATAAGATGCCTGATGAAAGTCAGATATTAATTAAAATTCCTAGACAAGGCAACTTATACAGTTTTGATATGAAAAACATTGTTCCAAAAGAGAATCTTACTTGCTTGATTGCAAAGGCTGCATTGGATGAGTCTATGTTATGGCATAGGAGGCTTGGTCACATTAACTTTAAAACCATTAACAAAATTGTGAAAGATGGTTTGGTAAGAGGTTTACCACAGAAAAGATTTGAGAATGACCAAACATGTGTTGCCTGTCTTAAGGGAAAGCAACACAAAGCTTCTTGTAAGCCAAAGACCCTTAACTCTATTACTCACCCACTATATATGCTTCATATGGACTTGTTTGGTCCAACTTCTGTGAGTAGTATTAATCATAAGAGATACTGTCTTGTTGTAACTGATGATTATAGCAGGTTTACTTGGGTTTTCTTTTTAGCAACTAAGGATGAGACAGCTGGTATCCTCAAGACCTTTATTACTGAAGTAGAAAACCTAGTTGATAAGAAAGTTAAAATCATCAGGTGTGACAATGGGACTGAATTCAAAAGAGTTATGGATGAATTCTGTAGAGTCAAAGGAATTAAAGAGAATTAGTGTTGCTAGAACTCCTCAGCAGAATGCCAGAATGGTGTTGCTGAAAGAAGAAATAGGACACTAATTGAAGCTGCTAGAACCATGTTAGCTGATTCAAAGCTCCCTATGAATTTTTGGGCTGAAGCAGTTGATACTGCTTGTTATGTACAAAACAGGGTTTTAGTTGTGCAGTCAAAGAACAAGACTCCTTATGAGTTATTTAGAGGTAGAACACCTACCTTAGAATTTATGAGACCATTTGGATGTCATGTTACCATTCTGAATACCATAGATCACTTAGGAAAGTTTGATGGTAAATCAGATGAAGGTTACTTTGTTGGATACTCTATGGTTAGTAAGGCATTTAGAGTATACAATTTAAGAACCAAGCATATAAAGAAAAACCTGCATGTTGAGTTTCTAGAGAATAAATCTAATGTTGCAGGTACAGGTCCAAGCTGGATGTTTGATATGGATTCTTTGACCCATTCTATGAATTATGTACCAGTTTCTGCAGGTACAACCACTAATGATTATGCAGGTTCAGAAGAATATGTTGATGTAGATGGATCAAGCATGGAGAATGAGGCATCTCAGGATCATGTTCTTATGCCTATTTGGAATGACGATCCTACTACAAAGAATGGTGATCCACAGCCTTCTGATGAAGTCAGAGATGGGAGTGATGCTGCTAATAAGGATGCAAATGATGTGGATGCTCAGAACAAGGACATTCCTGAAAGCAGTACAAACAGAGTTGGTACTGATGATGCAAATGTTAGTACTAATGGACCAAATGTGAGCTTTCAAGGTTCACCAGCTACTCCTACTTCCCAGAATGATCCTTTTGATATTTTTGGAGGTGGTCTGCACAATATGTCTGTCACATATGAAGTTCCTCCAACTACTCATTTAAGAATAAACAAAGATCATCCTATTGAAAATGTGATTGGTGAAGTTCACTCAACTGTGAAAACAAGGAGGCAGTAACAGGAACCAGATCATCATGGTTTTATAAGTGCAGTGTATGAATCCAAAGACCATGAAGAAAAGAATGGTTGCTTGTTTGAATGCTTCCTGTCACAAATTGAACCAAAGAATGCTCTCGAAGCTCTAGAAGACTCAAGCTGGGTAGAAGCAATGCAAGAAGAATTGCTTCAATTCAAGATTCAGAAAGTTTGGGTACTTGTTGATGCTCCTAAAGGCAAGAGAGTTATTGGTACAAAATGGGTGTTTAGAAATAAGAAGGATGAAAGAGGAATTGTTATTAGGAACAAGGCAAGGCTTGTTGCACAGGGTTACATTCAAGAAGAAGGTATTGATTATGAAGAGGTTTTTGCACCAGTTGCAAGGATTGAGGCAATAAAGCTTTTTCTAGCTTATGCTTCTTTCATGGGCTTCACTGTTTAACAATGGATGTGAAGAGTGCCTTTCTTTATGGCCAAATTGAAGATGAGGTATATGTTTCTCAGCCTCTAGGTTTCATTGATCTAGATCATCCTGATAAGGTGTACAAAGTGGTGAAAGCTCTTTATGGCTTGCATCAAGCTCTAAGATCTTGGTATGGAACTCTTGCTACTTATTTATTAGAGAATGGGTTTCATAGAGGCAAGATTGATCAAACTCTTTTCATCAAGAAGGACAAGAATGATATTCTACTTGTTCAAGTCTATGTAGATGATATCATTTTTGGGTCTACAAAGAGATTAATGTGCAAAGAATTTGAGAAGCTGATGAAAGATGAATTCAAGATGAGCTCCATGGGTGACCTTACTTTCTTTTTGGGATTGCAAGTGCATCAGAGACCTGATGGAATTTTCATTAGCCAAGACAAGTATGTGGCTGATATTTTGAGAAAATTTCAACTTGGAGATACAAAGATAGCTAGTACACCTGCAAATAATGACATAACTTCTTCATTAAAAGATAATAGTGGTGAAACTATGGATGTTCACACTTATACGTCCATGATTGAGTCCTTGATGTATCTCACTTCATCAAGACTAGATATCATGTTTACAGTATGTGCTTGTGCTAGATTCCAAGTCACTCCCAAGATCTCTCACTTGACTGCAGTGAAGAGAATCTTCAAGTACCTTAAAGGTCAACCCAATTTGGGTTTATGGTATCCTAAGGAGTCTCCAATGGAATTGGTAGCCTACTCAGATAGTGATTATGCTGGAGCATGTTTGGATAGAAAGTCTACTACAGGATGATGTTAATTTCTTGGATGCAGGTTGATATCCTGGCAGTGCAAAAAACAAACAATGGTGGCTACTTCAACAACTGAAGCAGAGTATGTAGTTGCTGCTAGTTGCTGTGGTCAGGTTTTGTGGCTTCAAAATTAGCTACTTGATTATGGGTACAATTTTATGAACACCATTATTTATCTTGACAATAGCAGTACTATGTGTATCATAAAGAATCCAGTTCAACATTATAAAACAAAACACATAGAAATTAGACATCATTTTATCAGAGATTGTAATGAGAAAAGGTTAATCCAGGTTGTCAAAATTCATACTGATGACAACTATGCTGACCTTCTAACTAAAGGTTTTGATGTGGGGAGGTTTCAGTACTTGGTTGCAGGTATTGGGATGTTCAATCCATAAAATATTGATGTCTAAGTGTTAAAAAGAACTTGGATTTGTACTGCTTGTAATGTCAGTTAAATATTTTTTTTAGAGTTTGTACTGTTAGTTGGATTATGGTACTAGTTATGTTACAATGTTAGTCACTTCTCAACATTGTCAAATAGAAAATATTTTGTCTTGTATTTTCTTGGTTTTGGGCTAACATTCACAGGAAAGATAAGCATTCTGAATGGAATTGAGCCATTATGTGGTTTGGAGTTTGCTGAGTGTGGTTGCTGTCACACAACAAATGGTCATCAGTTCACCGTGTCTAATCCACATAAGAACTGACTAGTCCAGAGCAGACGGCTTCTGGTAAAGACTTCTCAAATCCGTTCATGGTTGATAGTTTACCAAAAACTATATGGTAATCAACTCACCATATTTTATGATACAGAGTTGGCTAGTCCAAAGCAAATGGCTCTTGGTAAAGACATGACAAATCCGTTGATAGCTGATAGTTTGCTAAAAACTATGTATGAGCAGTTATGTTCTTTCTATAAACCTTTTCTACTGCTCTTTGAAAAGTTTGTACTGATGGGTCATAGTTTGTACTGATAGCATAATCTTTACACTAGCCGTTGCAACTGATGACTCATCAACAAGTTTTTGAACACAAGTATTGGGAAAATATTTTGTTTCTATACTTTTAGGGTTTCTTTATTAATGGATTATCTTGTTTCTAAACTTTTTATCTTTTACCAAAGATAAACACTTTCTTAAGACAATTCTTTTCTTGAGCAACAATTTACAAACCCTACTAGTATAAATACAACATCCCAATTGGTTTTTAAAATCATACCATTCGATCTCTTTTCTCTCAAATACTATTGTTCATAAAATCATGGTTCACTTGGTTTCTGAAGGCTCAGGAATAAAACCTAGTTTTATTAGGCATGCAACTCAGTCTATGTCCAATGATGCACCTCTCACAGCAAGTCACACAGCTAGAAGTGTTAAGGACAGTTTGCAACTTGATGAATTGATGGACCTTTGTACAAATTTGTCTCCCAATGTTTCAAGCTTGGAAGTTGATCTCAAGAAAACAAAGAAATTCTGTGCAGAATTGCATGAGCAAGTACAGCAGTTGCAGGTCAAGAAGCACATACATGTTCTTTTTTCTACTTCCTTAGATTCTAATGACTTCTATATGGCTATGAGGAATTCTTCCAAACAGCGGAGGAAAATAGAGTAAAAGTTTCAGGGGAGGAAAAAGCAATTTGTGTTTGAAGATTTTGATGAAGATAAAGCAGGTTTTTATGATGATGAAGAAAGTACTGCTTGTTTTCACAAAGATGAAAAGAAAAAAAAGAGCAAGAGATGGATTTAAAGAGTATTGAAGCAGCTGATCAATTGAAGAAGAAAGATAGATTAGCAGAGATGAGTTTGGTAAAGTGTGGAAGGTAACTAGAGCTGATGAAAAGTCTGAAAATTACAAGAACATTGAAACATTGGTGAAGTTTTGTGATAGAGAAGATTTAGATACTTTATGGAAGCGGGTTCAACTGAAACTCAAATTTGCAAAGAAAGCTGATGTGAAAGAGCAAGAACTTTGGGTGGAACTAAAAAGATTATACGAACCAGATCCTATAGATGTATACTGGAACTTTCCAAGTCAAGATCACACTATCTCATGGAAATTCTATGACTCAAGCAATGTTCATCACTTGTCAACTCAAGGTGGAGTTGATTTATTCATGTTTGCTGAGTTAGAATATCCATTGTGTACTAAAGTGCTTACTGGAATGTTGTTTTCAAAGCTTCAATGTTAAGAACAAATTGAAGCTATTCAAAATCTTATCTTAAGCCTAGGTGATCAATTACTAACTAAAATTTTTGAAGAGCTTGACAGTGAATCTCAAGCAAAACGAAGAAAAAGGTGTTAAGTGTTTGGAAGAATTCCCCATGTTCTTAATGGTTAGAGTAGAATTAAAGAAACTTGTGAACTTGTAGTAAAATCACAAGTTTAGGGGAGGATTGTTGGGAATTATACTTAACAGTTGGAACTGTCTTGCTTAAGGAAGGAACTGCTGGAATATTATACTATCAGTACTAACTGAGTTAGTACTGCTCACACAGAAAGTTAGAACTGCTTATGAGATTATGATAAGAAGTGAAGACGCGTTCAAGATAAATATAGAATAAATTGCATGTATATCTTATAAGTTTAGAATAATACGAATATTGTTCTAGGAATAGTTATCTTGTAAAGGACTCCTTATATCCTATAAAAGGAGGTCCTAGGTTTAGAGTTTATATATACATAAAATACATTATAGCTTCAAGGTTGTAAACCCTAGTGATACAAAAAGATCACTCGTATTATAGCAATAATATTGAAGCTTGTTTGGTGATTAATACATTGTGTTTTACCTACATTGTTTCATACATTCACTCATACATCACATAAACAATAACCTTCTAAGTGTTAGCTTGTAAATTCCGCTTGCAAGTTAACATATACTCAAAGTATCAATCTAACACAAGGCGTGTGTTTAGATCCTCACAATAGCCGCTTGCCCTATCTAGTATAAGGTAATTAGGTTTATTTTTTATCAGTACAACGACATCGATCAGCAAGTGTAATAATAGATTGCAGGAAATCAAAGATCGTGGTTGGTGAGAGATACGCTAGGTCAATTTATGATGTCAAATAGCATACTTATGACAATGATGAGGAGGAAGAACCCAATGGCTAGCTAAGGATAAGATACCTCCACGATATGACCCCCGACTTAATGGAGACTTTATAGGACCCCAACGCCCCTTTTTCCTGGAAGATGAATTTGTGAAAAACACACCATACATGAATCAAGAATTAGCTAGAGAGAGGGAGATCAACCCAATTAAGGATCCTTTAGTATTTAAGAAGATGATTGAATTCCTAGAAAATATACCAATTAATCTTAAGGGAATAAAATGGGATTCGAAGGACTCGGAGAGTAAATGGAGTTGGGATAAGCCGCCTAAGGAAGGAGATGGATTTTGGCATATTAAGATGAAATTAATAGATCCCGACAGAGAAAAGTTTGAGAGATCCTACCAAACAATAACTACTAAGAGAAAATTATAAAAGAAATATGATCCAAATGATATCCTCGATGTTGATCTCTTCCATAGTGCTTAGTAGGCATGACTTTGAGTCTAGCTACAAGACTCGTAAATAAAGAAAAGCGCTTCGTGGGAGGCAACCCATGTTTTAATTGTTTGTGTCAAATATGCTTAATTATAATTGTTTAATTTTCATGTTTCAAATAATTTGTGAAAATGCTTTATTTTGTTTTTAACTTCGTATTAATTGCATATAAAGGTATTTTACAAAAAGATAAGTGTAGAGAAATTCTTATTTAGTTTAAAGAACAAAATTCGAACATGAGAAATTTACAATTTAAAATAAGCATATATTCTATCTTGTTTGCGTATCTGTTAGAGTCAGATGCTTGTATCGAATCATAATAAATATTTTGCAGGAAGTTACAGGTTTTAAAAGTTAGAATTTTCCAAAAATGTTCCAGAAAACAAAACGAAACAATCTGTCAGGTCACCTTGACGGCGTCACCCTTACAAAGTGAAGGCGTCAAGTACTGTAGCTTACAAAGTATATGGAGAATGGGGATGAATGAGGGATTTGTTTGTGTGATGATCTATTTTATTACAAATAAATCGTAAAAACATTTGTTTATATTTTACGATCCTTCTATGTTTTGTTGATAACAATTGTAAAATCATTTTAACGAGAAAAATAAAATACGTAAGTTTTCGAACCAATAGTCTTCTAACTTGTTTTGCTAAACAAATAAACCATCAAACACATCTAGTAAAATAGTTTACATAAAATCAAAACCATTTTTATAAAACACTTACAAGTAACACTTGTTACTTACATACATTTTATGAACATACTTAACTAAACTAGATAAATAAATATGTAAGTAAAAAGATGAATTGGGTATCCATGACCCATGACCCATGACCTAAAACCCATGGCCCATACATGATCTTTTCATCATGCATGACATCATGTTGAGTACCCATGACCCATGACCCAAAGCCGGTAACTGTAACCCAAAATTCGGACTGGTTAACCCATTGTGCCGGATCCCTTTTGGGAAGGATCTGGCGGATCCGGCGGGTCAGTGTCATTTTGCCTATAAATAGCAAGCATATTCTTCATTATTCTTTACCCCTTCCTTTCATAACTCTCCATATACACTTATATCTTTCTAACCTCAGATCTAATGATCATTCTTGTAGCTTTTCTTTTAGTGATTTTATAGGTTCTTCTTAAAAGGCGAGATCACGGTTTCTGCATACAAGACTTGCAAGCCTCAAGAGAAGTGTTACAAGGCTTCATCATCATTACAAGATCACTGAATTGACTCTTGTATTTGATTCATTACTTCATACAACTTTTTGTGTTAGTTGGTGTTGTTGGGATTGGTTCCTCCATTGTAAAGGAACTCGGTATCTAGCTTTGTATCGGATAAAGTATAAGCAACGTTAGATTGGTTCTTACTTGAACAAGAACTCGGTATCTAGCTTTGTACCAAATAAAGTGTAAGCGATGATGTGAAGGCTTCTCTGCGATATAAGGAGCTTGTGGATCAAGTGTTTACGAACTCTCGAGTTGGGTACTCAGGGAATGGAGTAGGTCAAGAAAGGTGACTTTGTAGCCAAACCAGTATAAATACTTGTTTAATGGTTTTATCTTTTTTACTTTAACTCATACGTAATATTCATATATACCTAACTAGCATTATCCAAATAGCAAAAGGAATGACATAAGTCAATCTAAATGTTTAAAACGTAGTTTTAATTGGTAAAATTATTTAACCCCTCCATCTAGTTTTCTATAGCCTTTAAAAGTTTAAATGAGGAATGATGTTTATATAATCTTAATTAGTACAGTGATTTATTTTGAACAATCGCTAAGGTTGATGTTTAAAAAACGGCTTTTCTTGCTACACATCATTTGTAGTAATGTTTGGTGTTAGCTTATTGATACTTCTGGGTTATCGGCTTTATCGCTATCACAAATACTTTAGACCATGAGCCATTAGTTTAATGCTACTTAGTTTCTCATATATTACGAGTGTTATTGTCTGCGTATCTAATTTGGATGGTTGGTTGCTTTACTATGATGATTTTGTCGGCTAGTCTAGCTTAATTTTGGGTTATCACAGATTGGGGTGCATAATACACAGTTTTGTTTTTGTTACCAACATAGTATCTAAGCCGGCACTTAAACTACATGCGTTTTGCAACAACCTACATTAGCCAAAATCCGGTTACAAATATGAGCAGTTCATTTTGATGTTGGCATAAAGTACAGTCTTTACAAGTTTCAATAATTTTTTGTCTCATCGTTTCGGTTTTACTTGCAGAGCTACCAATCATCTAGGCCTCGCTCATAGTAGAAGATACACATCATTAGTTAAAATTGATGCCTCGCTTGACATTTTAATAGTGACGAGAGCAGATAGGTCTAGAATAAAGGATGTTGCGCATTGCGTATTGTTGTTCATGTTATGAGTTTTGAAAAAATCAAGCGAGGAACATCTACTGCAGAAACTATTAGCGGAAGAGGAAGAGGTTCAAATGGCCAGTTAGACGAAGTATACAAAATATTTATGGTATTTGAGTCAAGTCATAAATTTTCTTGGAGTTATTATTGATGAATTGTTCTTTTGTATTTAGGTTATATCTGTCAAGTGGAGTGTCTGGTGCAGTGCAAGTTTCGATGAATGAAGACTCTAGAGGTGATTTTTACATAAGAAAGGAAGAATTGTGAAGGGTACTTTTTTTAGTAGATTATTACCGTATTTCTAACTTGGATAATGTTTTCTTGGCAATGATGATTCGGGCATTTAATACAGCGTAATTTTGGTTTGTAGCCAATACGATATATGAGCCAAAGTACATCTATACTAATTCCAAATACTGAGGCATTGTTCATCTTTTATTATTTTGGCTATTCGGGGTATGTCAAATGGACGTATTAATGTTGGGGTGAGAAAAATGAGAGAAAAGGATAGAAAATTTTTCTAGGATGCTTGCACGGATGAGTTACATGATGAAAAAACCGTTGTCCCGATTTTTTTTCATGATTGATTTTTTCCTTGCCCGCTTCCTAGAAAACCTTTGTGTCGATTTTTCCCATCTTCCTTACCCCAATATTAGTATGTCCATTTTACATATCGTGCATATTCTAATTAGAAAATGAACTTTGTCTTAGTGAACAAGTCTGTTTCTTCGAGGGACCTAATTATGGCAGGTTTGTATCCAGAAAGGGGCTTTGTTCTGAAAAGGCGAAAAAATTCCACAATTTTTTTTCTAGTTTACTCTACCTGCTCAGTCTGTTCATTTACTTTATTGTCCAGTTTAACTTGGATCGCTATAGTGAGTATTCTTGTGACTCCTTTTTAACATCTAATTCATATTCTCTTTCTAGAAAACCCAGCTCATTTATCTTATTTACTAACTCCAACCTATCATTTATTTTTAAAATGAAACAGTTTTAGTTGAAGTTTGTTATGTAATTTATAAAGAATGTGTGTTTTGAATTTTCAGCATGAAGTTTTATCTGCTCAATTTTGTGTAGCATTCAGTGTCTTATTTTTTGCCCGCTGATATAAGACACTAACAGATAAGAATGCTCCGCCTCAGCAAGTTCTTTTAGATATAATGTTTCGTAGATGCAGATTTATTATGGTAAGCCACATAATGGAAGTGTAATATATGTTTTTGGTAAACAAGAAAGAAAAAGCAAATGAAAAAAAGAAATATAAAAGTTTCCAAACCGTGCTTCTAATGTCGCTATGATATCAGTAACCAACCTACACAGTTTTCGGAAAAGTGGCTTTAAAGTGTTAAGCGGTTGTGATATAATAGCTGGTTTTAGCTTCCAAAAAAAAAATGATCTAAATCTACTTATACTATACGATTGTAGGGAATGGATCCACTAAGAAGAGAAAATAAAATAAGAAGAATGAGAAATGTTTGTATCCACACATTTTAAATTAAAAAGGAGAATTTCATGGGAGATGCATCTTATTTTGTAGGTGCATCTAAAATGTGCGGTTGTGGTTACTTCTCATTCTTCTCATTCTACTTTTATTTCTCATTTGATCCTTACTCTACGATTGTATGCAAACACTCCGCAGCAACATGCGGGTTGAAATCCTTGTTGTTTACATATGATATGTAAATCGGTATTAAAAGTGGATTGAGATGGTTGTGTTGTTTGATTTCCTGTGTTTGAACGGTAAGGACCTGATGAGTTGATAAAGATCAAGAAGCTCGGATAACACTTAATAAACCATGTGTAGACTGCGTATGAGGCATTATTCGCCTAAGTGTGTGAAACTTGTGAAGTTTGTGTGAGATGCCTTCTATTTATCAAGAGACAAGTAGGGTTTAGAGATAAACCCTTAAAGGATGATCAACGGCTGAGGGGAGGCCACACGTTGATCATATGATGAGTAGACAAGGAGGACAGGTGGACTCTCCTCCTTGGCTCGTACAGGAGAGTGCTTTGCTTCCTATAATGTTGGTCATGTGTCTCTCACTGCCCTATGTTAGATTGTACATCTTAACTGTTAGTGGCAGTTGTGAACATTTGTCTCATGCCCATGTACTATGCGGCCTGAGAGATATTGCCAAATCCAACGTGGCCTGGGTTTGCATGGTTCTCGTCATGAGTTTAATCAATGCCCTCAGATACTTGTTAGACAATCTCTTTAACAAAATAAACTTAGGTTCCTAATAAACGCCAAGTTTATTTTTTTTGCTCTTACGAAATTGAAAAGTAACTTTAACATAACGTAAAAATAAAATTAATTGAACAGATCGGGTTTTAATAAATTTTACCTTCTGCTTTTATTGATTTCAAAATCAAATATTGTGTTTACCTTTTCCAAAATTTAAAACATCTCCTTGTATTTAGTATTCTCTCTGTTCACTTTGAACATATATAAGTTATATCGGATCTGACTTTTTTTTCATTTTTTTGTATGCTTTTCTTGTTTAGATTTGTATTTCACACAAAGCCTCTTTCCATCTTTCTCTAAAGAGGTACATATTCATGTTTGTTTTTCTTTGGAGTTTGCATTAGTGTATATGTATGATATTTCATAATGTTGGTTGTGTGCCATTGTTTCATCATTTCAGGCATAACCATGTTGCTTTATTGACAACAAATTCGTTTCGACATCGGAACAAACTGCAAACAAGGTGGTTTTCATATCCCTTTACGTTTGTTGTTTTTAAGATATACTATTGTTAGGATCTCCGCGATTGAGATTTTGATTATTCTTTTTGTATATGGTGCCGTCGTTGCAGATTTAAAACAGTTTTGATTCGTTTTAGGTTTCTTTGTCTATGATGTAATATGTTGTTTCATACTTATCTGATCCAATTCTGATCATAGTTGTAACCTTATAGTAATGATCACTAAAGAAATCGTTATAGGTTTATTAACATATACTTATTTCATCGTCTTAACGTTTCATTTGAGCATACAAGAAACACATCTCATAAGTTATAACTCCTCTCATCATCCACTTCGAAAGTTATGCAAATTTGCTAGAACATACTCTCACATATGTACATGTCCTTCATAAGAATTACCTCGAAAACATATTGTTGGTGAAAGTTGCACAAAAAAATATTTTGTACAATTTCCACTGTCTCCTAGTTCAATGAAATATTACAGTATCATAATACCAAACATTAATGTTGTGGTCATCTACTTAATAAAACTAGTACTAAAACACTATGATTTTCATAGCTTTACTCCTTATTCTTTTCCTTAATATACAATTTTCTATAAAGGCATGATCTTTCATATCTAATTCTCATTGATTTGCATTAAAAGTAGTATCATATCATAAACACAAGAAATCGGCATCTTTAACTACTTCATCTAACAAATCATTTTGTATCAAGAACTTTATGATGAAAAAAATTATGCACTACTGATATTGTTAACTTTTTCTTACTATATATATATACCCGACACACTTAAGTTTTATCGTTTCCTAACATACCCTTGCATGGAAACAGTGCCCTAAAGAAAAGCAAAGCAAAAGGGCGGTGTTTGAATGGCTGTTCCATCAGAAAATGGTAGAAAGCTTCATGGAGGAGAAGATGGAGTGTCTATTGTGAATGGACGTAAGGAAGACGGCATGCAATTTGATCCTTCTGCGCCTCCACCATTCAGGGTGGCTGAAATTAGAGCTGCAATTCCGAAGCATTGTTGGCTCAAGAATCCATGGAGGTCATTGGCATATGTCCTTAGGGATATTGTGGTCATTTTATCTTTGGTTCTCATGGCTGTCTACTTAAAGAACATCACAAGGACTTTTTGGCCAATTTATTGGGCTGCTCAAGGCACAATGTTTTGGGCTATCTTTGTCCTTGGTCATGATTGGTATTATCTCATTCCCTTTTTTTCTAACCATTAGTCATTTGTAAGTTAAATTTAGAGGTAAATTTAAACAACTATTTTCATTTGGGATGAGTTCATTTGATACCACCAAAAACTTGAGTTGGCCCTTAGATTAAAATTTGATGCTCCATATTAACTGAAACAAATGTGATTTGAAAATTTTGTAAAATCACATATAAAAAGGTTCACAAATTTTAATCACATTTGAGTTAAAACCATTAGATATAACAAAACTTTTTAGTGGTCTTAAATTAAAATTGGAGCATCTTTTATTTGATCTTCTACTCCTTCCAATACAAGTGTTGACATTTCAACATAAACTGTACATTAGAATCTTATGAACATAATTATGGCATTGTGTTTTTGGACAGTGGTCATGGGAGCTTTTCGAATAGTCACATTCTCAATAACATAGTGGGCCATATTTTGCATTCGTCAATTCTTGTACCCTACCATGGCTGGTAACTTTTAGAATTACACTTTAAACCCTTTGTTCTAATTGTCTTGGTTATACAATGTACAATCTTTTGCATAATGTCCAACTCTTTACAGGAGAATTAGTCATAGGACTCACCATCAGAATCATGGGCATGTGGAGAATGATGAATCATGGGTTCCGGTAAAATTTTGGTCTCTAAAGTTTGAAATTTTGGTTTGAATGGCACGAGGCTACGTTTATTAATAAATTTATAGTGTTTTAAGCAGCAGTATTGATATATGTACAAATTATGTAAAGACTTGTTGGACATAAATGACTGATTTTACAATAGCTTTGCTTGATTTTTCATTGCATCTTACTATCTTAGTATAGGTACACAATAAACACCAAGGTTTGCAAGTTTTTCTAGAAAAACTTTGGTTGGTTTGTGATGAAAGTCTTAATACAATACAAAAGTAACAATCTTTCAAACTTGCAGATTCCTGAGAAGACGTATAAGAGTTTAGATACTAGTACAAAAGTCTTTAGATTCAAAATCCCTTTTCCAATGTTCGCATATCCATTATACCTGGTGAGAACAACTGTTTGTTACACAATTCTATTATCTAGTTGTCATTTATTACAACTAACTAATGTATCAAATCATTTTGTTACTTAACAACTTTTTGGACATGATTGCAGTTGAAGAGGAGCCCAGGGAAGAACGGGTCGCATTTCAACCCATATAGTGATTTATTTTCACCAAATGAGAGGCATTATATTGTGGCATCAACCACATGTTGGGGAATTATGGTTATTTTGCTTTTCTGCTTGTCCAAACTCATAGGCCCACTCCTCTTGTTCAAACTCTATGGCGCTCCTTATTTGGTAAGTTTTCAATCCATTTGTTACTCTTTTTATGATAAGAAGGTTTTTGAATAATCATGGAAGCAAAATTTGTTTTGAAGCACAAAGATAACCATAAGTCATGATCACATTATTTGAAATTTTTACGAAAAAAAATGTAAGGTTTAAATGGGTCCACGTAATCCTACTATTGTATTAATCATAGTTTTGTATGTTTACAGATTTTTGTGGCATGGTTAGATATAGTAACGTATTTGCATCATCATGGTTATGAAACCAAACTTCCTTGGTACCGTGGCAAGGTATAAGTTTGTCTAAGACATGAGCAAGATTAATTTTATTGTTCATACAACTCTCAATTTTTATGTATTAACCATACTTGAATAGGAATGGAGCTATTTAAGGGGAGGACTTACAACCGTAGATCGCGATTATGGATTATTCAACAACATTCACCATGACATTGGCACTCATGTCATCCATCACCTCTTCCCCCAAATCCCACATTATCATTTAATCGAAGCAGTAAGTATTGTGTAAACATTCAAAGTCATATGTATGGGTCTCATCGGCAAGTGACAATATGTTGCATGTGTTGTACGTGCAGACTAAGGCAGCTAAGCCGGTGCTTGGGAAGTACTATCGAGAGCCTAAAAAGTCAGGATTAATACCAATTCATTTGATAGAAAACTTGTTGAGAAGCATCCAACAAGACCATTTTGTTAGTGACGTTGGTGATATAGTTTATTATCAAACAGACGATCAGTTGACTGGAAAAAAGATACAATGAAACTTTAATTTTCGTAAATTTACATTCCATGATTATGTATTACTTATCTATGTACTGTATAATGTAGTATTAGATTTCTCTTTAAGAAATATCCTCAAAATGAACTTAAATCCGTGAAACCATTTTTGATTGTATGTTTGATAATCTTTCATGTGGTTTTGTCCTCCTACAGAGAAAACCTTAATTTGTCACATTTATTTAATTTTGCCAACATCACGAAAACAAGAGTTATAGAATGTTACCAAGACTTGAAAAAGAATACACATGATACACAATTACACAGTGATGATTTAGGGAAAGAAAGATGCAAATTTATGGACAAGACAAGACACGTTGAACATCATATCAATGCAAAAAAACACACTTTGTAGAGTTGTGGTACACTGTCACTGGCCTCTAGCTTTGGTATGCTCAAATTCTAAAACGTACCATCTTAAATATATAAAAATAAAATAAAATTCTAACTGAAGTTATTGTGTTACACATTTAATACAAAACTGTTTTTGTCTTTCCATTAATTATCTGTAAGTGATATGTCAATTTATTGAACAATAGTTTGGTCTTTTAAATTGTGAGTGACGATAGAATTGAAGTTAATGGACTTAGTTGACTAGTAGTCAGATATAACTACACCAAGGTCAACAAAAAGATATAGTCTTTTACTCTTTTATTTCTTTTTTTAGCAGGTCAGATTTATTTGACTTATCAAAGGCCCATTGAACTCACGTATGCGAATAGTTTATAGGATAAATAACATGGCATACGCTTACGAAGTGTTCGTGAGTTTATTTTTGGACAGAAAAGAAAGGATAAAGGGAAGAACATTAAAAAAAGTTGTGTTTTTGAGTTTTTTTAAAAAGGAAATTGGGAAGAAAAGAAATGATTGAGGAAAGAAAGTGTGTGTAATTTTTGTTAACAAAAACATCCGCCCAAATCTGGGCAGAAGGGGAATGATTTTGCTTCTTTTCCTTTCTTCATCGCTTCTCTTCTTTTCTTTTAATACACAGCCAGAGAACACAACAAAATGGAATCCGCAATTGATTTATAAAGATTCGTTATACTTTTTTCAGTAATAGGTGATTGAAAGACATTTAAATTGATGAGGATTAAATTTTGCATATTTTTTAATTATAAAATATTCCTTTTTTCTTTAAGTTTAATGATATTATATATTTAGCCTTTCTGGCGAAAAATATTAAATTGTTTAAGATTTTTTTTTTATTTTATTTTTTTTATTTTTATTTTTATTTTTTTTCGAATTTCTTCAACGATGCTACGTGTAACACCTTTCTTGCTTTATATAATTTTTAAGAAATTACATGTATTACATATTGGATACAACACATTATTAAAGAATAATACATTCAGCTGTTTAAGAGCAATTAAATTTAAAAGGTGATATGTGATTTTCAAGATGCAAAACATTTAAGCATGTCAGAATTTCTTAAATATAAACCCAAAAACATCTACGTTTATCATTTTTTTTAATATTAAAATTAAATTATTAACTTGAAACTTTTTAAATTTACAAAAATCANTTTTTTTTTTTTTTTTTTTTTTTTTTTTTTTTTTTGTTTCGAAGAATTTCTTCAACGATGCTACATGTAACACCTTTCTTGCTTTATAGTTTATATACTTTTTAAGAAATTACATGTATCATATGTTGGATACAACACATTATTAAAGAATAATACATTTAGCTGTTTAAGAGCAATTAAATTTAAAAGGTGATAGGTGATTTTCAAGGTGCAAAACATTTAAGTATGTTAGAATTTCTTAAAGATAAACCCACAAACAACTACGTTTATCATTTTTTTTAATATTAAAATTAAATTATTAACTTGAAACTTTTTAAATGGGGGTTGATATATACACCATGCACACATCACATTTTGTACATTACAATGTTGTACGGTGTGCTATATAGTTTATACAAAATAGTGTAATTATCAAATAAAATGATGTACACATCAACACTAAATGATGTGTATATCAACACCCTTTCATAAAAGTTTTGTACAAGTGTGAAAAACAAAAAAACATGTATATACTCCTAGTATTAAATATAACGCGCGTGGGAAGCACCTGCCAGTCAGACTGTATGTTACCGTACAGCATTCAAATCCATATCCCGCCAGCCACCACTTTGCTTTCTCTCTTCTCACTCACTTTTTCACCATTCTTTTTCACACTCACAATTTTCAAATCTCTAACCAAAAGAAAAAAAAAGCACTCATCACACTTTCATGAAAAAACCACCATGAAATTCCTCCACTCACCTTCCTCTTGTTCTTCTACTTCCGAACCCAATTACGCCACCACGAGCTGCATCCCGAGCCTTTTACGCCGTCTTCTATGCTTCCATAACCTTCCCACACTCCCATTTGATCATTATAGTCATCAAAATGAAGAGTTTTGTGAAAGTAATGAGTTTGATGAGGATAGTAAGCAAAAGGGTGATGTTGGAATTGTGGCGAAACTTATGGGGCTGGATTCGATGCCTACGGAGTTTAGGAAAAAGGGTAGGTGTGTTCTTGATGTGCCAAGTTTTGTGGAGGTTGAAAATGATGATAAGTTTATTGTTCTTAGTTTTGAAGAGCTGAATTTGCCGAAAAGGCGAAAGGGTTCGGGTGATAAGAAGAATCAAGATAAGCCCTTTTGTCGGATTCGAGAATTTGATGGTGAAGGTGTGATTTCGAGTGAGTCGGGTTTTGACAAGAATTGTAAAAAAATGTGTGGTAAGGAAGAAAAGTTAAGGAAGAAATTGGTTGAGAGAGATGAAATAGAGTCTGATTCTGAGAATTCAAGCCCGGTTTCGGTTCTTGAATTTCTGGATCATCAAGAAGCTACAAATTCAGGTTTGATTCTTAAAAATGTTTATCTTTTTAGTACATGGTTCAATCTAGGTGATGTTTATTGATTTGGGTATGAATTATTTTGCAGGAAAAGAAGACTCAAAGTTAAGAAATTCGAATTCGAGAAGGGAATTGAGAAGCGATCTTGACAAAAATGTCGCATCTCCATCAACGTCATCTTCAAGTATTAGCTGCAATACAATGGATGATGGTGTTGATGTTGGTAAGAGATGTGTTGGATTAAAGAAGAAGAACTTTGTGAGTAGGCGTTTTAAGAAAACGTGGGAAGAGATTTGTATAATGGCGGAAAAAGATGTGATGGATTCGAATAGGAAGCAGAAAGAAAGATGGAAAGGTGAAGATTTTGAAGAGATTGGTGTGTGTTTAGAGTCGCAAATACTTGATCAATTGATACTTGAATTAATCACCATCACATGAAAACACTTGTGTAATACTACTTTTTTTTTACTGAGTAAACTTCTAACAGTCTTACATATATGTATTTCAGATCATAAGTTAACCTAATTATAGATTTGGGTAATGAAACTCTAATATGTTGAATGGGAGATTCGACGACTTGAAGAGTTCATCCTATGAAATGCCATGTACAATGTGTTTTTGTTGTACTAAGTTACATAATGAAAATGTAATGTTTTACTCATGATATCATTTCATTCCCTATTTATTTGTCTTATAGATGGTTTCTTTGTTGCATATCACATCCTCAAGTAAATAAGACAAGTTTTCTTTTCATTCGCAATTGTCCACATATTGATGATCTAAATCCGCTAGATGTGGTTTCAGATAGCAGCTACTAATCTAATGTATGGGAATTATGAATTCAAACCGCACAAGAAGTTTTATGAACTTGTACTTCTCTCCTTTTTCGTTATACAATGGGACACATCGTATGCCGGTTCTTAACTCTGAAACAGGTAGACATGTTTGACCTCCAAACTCATTTTTCTTAGTAGTGTCATTATCTTTAACTTCAATCCTTAGTAAAGCAAGTTCTGGGACTCTAATCGGAAATTCAAACTCCTCATCCCAAATCGGCCACCAATCATCCTCCATTGTCTTTGTCTTATACGCTCTTGGAGTTTTATCGCCCTTGTATCCAGCTATTCCCACCTACAATTATAAGTTACCATTCATCATTTTCACAATCAACGTTTAGCATTTTAATACATTGTGTTTAAAAATATTTGAGCTTACTTTAGCATAGAAGTCTGGTGGAGAACAGTAATCGAAGTGAGCATGATGGAATTCCAAATGCCATCCTTCTCCCATGTAAATTTTAACCTATTAAGGAAAACAATTTGATAATGTATACACGGGTTTGAAAATGGAAACTTTAATTGTTTTTGCAAGCAATGCAGAAGAGGTTTTAGGAATTCAATTGACCTTCAGAATTTTCTTGATTTTATTCGGGTTAAATGTCAAGTCACCCTCACATAAAAACTTTGGTTTCCTAACATAGCCACAGCCATTGTTGGCTCGGAACATTCCTTGCATTAACCATAGGTTCTTTTCGTATCCCTTCATGCATAAGATGATGTATGTTAGTAATTAATTACTCGTTTTTTACTTTCATGTAAGCTAGGAAAACATATACACCTACCTGCATATTAAATGCGACCATTTGAGCTCCATGGTTCCAACCATCAAATGGATTGTAATTAGATGAATCAAGGCGCGTCCCCTTAGGGTATACCCTTAATATATTATTCTGTGTAAATCTGGAGCAATGATCAGGTATCAAGTATCAATAAACATCAATGAAAATAATATCAATGCTAAACCGACAATAGTCAAGTAATGGCAAATTGCATTTAGATGTACTATGTAACAAACTTTTGTCAAAATTCTATATCCGATAATCAATGTATTTCTATCTAAAAAATGCCCTCAATCTTTCAAACAGTTTGATTTAAAGTAATCTGCAATTGTTACAACAGGTACAGGTAACAAGTCATCTGAGTATCAAGGTTTTCAGTCAAAGATTTAAATGGAGCGAGTTTATTTAGAATTTAGAAGTTTTGTGTATGTGTACCATCATCAACCTTGTATGAGCCAAATGTACCTCATAATTTGGTTCCCATGTTCTTGACAAGCTTCTACAAGCTCTTGTTCACTCAAGCTAAGACGTTTGACTTTATTAGGCTCAACGTGTAGCGAAGCACGCAAATCTCCTTTTATTTTCACAGCATGGATGGCAATCAAATCCTTGTACTCAGGGATTTCCCCCTCCATATCTTCCTCCTGATGTTTACTTTCATCATCTGAACCATCTTTGCTTTCAAAGCAGTCAGAAATTCGGGCAAAGACAATATTCTGTTGCAAAAAAGAAGCACCAATCATGCCAACAATGCTAAAATAAAAGAATAGCTATTAAGATTCAAATGGTTGAATGTCATTTGAAGTATCTTTTGAATGGTACAACCTCATTAGTTATTTTTGTTAAAGGTTTAATTATTAACTTAATAATGATTAAAGCTTTATTTTTATTTACAGTTTAATAAGTGGACACAATGTTTGTGTGTCAACCACCCTAAGATCATTTTGACCCATTTTAACCCATTTTAACCCAATGCTGTTTTGACCCGTTAACCCGACCCACGCCCATCTTGCCAAGTCTACACATTACATTAGATGATCTTTTATCATCCACAGTATCTGCCTCCAATGATTCATTTGGTGGTTTTGTAGAAATGACAATCCTTTTCTTTAGATCCGAAGGTGAAGGGAGTTTAGTAATTTCATGATCTTTTTTCCGTTGAACCAGCATATCCCCAAAAGTGCGTTTGACCATCTACAATGAGAGTTATGTGTTTAGAAAAAAATATTCGTAACTATGGTAAAGAGATTCAAAAGCAACCATAGAGAAACATCTACACAAAGATTTTACACACAAGAGCAACTTTGGCGCGTAGCTTTTTGTTAAGATGATCTTCGAAAGTGATAAGAACTGGATATTCAGAAGCTTGGAACGCATGGTCCTTGATAACTTTCAAACATTTTCTCAGTTTAACTGATGTAGTCAGAGTCCTTTTTGAACAAAGAAACATAATAATTAGATATAACAATCATTCGGGGTAATATAGCCAAAAAAAAAAAAAAAAAAAAAAAAAAANAAAAAAAAAAAAAAAAAAAAAAAAAAAGTCATATTAACCATCTATTTATCAATGAAAATAGTGAGCTGGTTGCACATGAAGGTAACTAACTTGAGTCTGGCCTGCTTATTTTAGGCAAAAGACAATCAAGGTTTGAACTTTTTATTTATTATAGTGTCTAAAAAAAGTCAACATGGTCAAAGGTTACCAACAACCATTTTTGCCAGTTACTGGGCCAGATTATTTAAATCAATGATTTTGAAAGTTGGTTTCTTTAAATCTGAATTATTTTGAAACTTTAATAGGTTTCCTGGCCCAAAAGGAGTAGGTTAAATGAAATAAAATTAGACAAAAGTTGGTTACTTTTTGTATGCAATTCTCTTGTAAATAAATAAACTCCAGACCTTCCATGACAAACATTTATATCAGTGTTTGTCGAATTCGGCCAAAGATCCAGTTCAACAACTCTTACGCCTTTCTGCAAGGCCTTTATGATAGGCCTAACACTGCTGTCACTCGTAAACTGGTTACCAGTCAAGTAAGTATTGTGGCTGGTATATATATAATAATGAGAAAGCGGAGCTTTCATGTCATCAAGAACTGCCTGAACGAAACAAATAAATAATTGTAAGTCACTAATGTAATTAAAAGGGAAAAAGGTAACTTTATTTAAAAAACGATCAAGCTTTAACAAATATAATTAAAGATTATTAGTATTACGCTAAGAGGATGATTAAGATCACTATAGAGAAATAACATGAGATTAAGGCCTTTGTGCTGTAGAAGATTGTGACGCTTTGCTTTTTCAAATATAGCATTGGCATCAGCATCAGCTTGTCCTTGAATCTGGGTCAAGAAATCACGCAGATTTTGAACGTTCATTGTACCATGTTGTGAGTAGTTTTCAAGCACTTGTTTAATATCTTCTGGAAGTACATCTCTTTTTGGCCTAAAATGTCTTGAAAAACAACCAAATACCTCAAAAGTTTGCATTACCTAATTAAAGGGATATAAGTGAATTAGACAGCACACAATGATGTTGCTACTTATATCTGTTTTATGGTTTACGTAGGCGATAGGCATGCGTGAATATATGCGTCGAAGAGTAAAGATATGAAAGAGATTGCCTCCATTGGTTAATAAAGAATGGGGAACTAAACTTTAGAAAATTCTAATTTTATAAATATTGCTCATTGTGGAAGTGAGAATTATTCCTTACAGCTAATATTCTAAGTTCTGTTCTTTTGCTTCTCTTTCTATCCCAGGAATATTTTCTGCATACATAAATTTATTAAGAATTATAAACAAATAGAACACGTAAAGCATAAGATATATGATATGCAAATATATAGTTACGTGCGTATCTCCCTTTGACTACCTTTTTTTGTGAGATTAATGCAGTCCGACAGATTTGTAACATAAATTTGTTTTTGTTCATGTTGGATCAACCACTGAGAACAAGAAATGACACATAAATGGACGGATTTCTCTTCCACAAACACATGAACAGAGGTTTTATTTCAAAACTGAAAGATTACATCTCTTTCCTACAACGAATGACTATAGACACAAATAGCATGCCATACCCAACTCTATAAATGAATAATAAGTTAATCTAAGTGTATATAAACTAGAAAGCGCGCTTCTTAACAAATATTTTAGATGAACTCAAACCGCCCAAGTAACCTTGCTGATGAGTATGGGTCGCCTTTACGGTTACAGAGTGGGTTGGCACGAATTCCTGGCCTCAACACTCTGAAACAGGCAGGCAAATTTGGCCTGCAAATCTATCTTTCTCAGGAATGTTGGAATCAGGTACTTGTACTTCAATTAGAAGTAAAGCTAATTCAGGAACTGATAAAGGAAATTTAAACTCTTCATTCAAAATAGGTGTCCAATTATCATCTTTGTTCTTTGTCCTTTCCTTTTTCTTATCAACCGATGCTCCGGCTATAGCAACGTGTTTCAGAGATGCAATGTTAGCTATATTGATTTGATATATATAATAAGTTCTAGCATTACTACAAATCCCATTTCTAACATCACTAAAAGTTAAGAACTATATATAGTCTTAATTTAGATTAAACTTTTGGACTCTTTCTAAAATTTACAATTTTGAATTTTGTGTTCTTAGTTAGGAGATAACTCATGGCTATCAATGAAAATGATATTATCTCATATTTTATTTTCTTTGTTGACTAATGTATTCAACAATAAATTTGTATATAGCTTTTGTTTGTATCATCTAAAGAGGAACTTGGTACAAGATCAAAACATATTAGGATTATAATAGGAACCATAATCCATGCAAGAATCAACTTTCCAATCTTTTGAGAAAATCAAAGACAATTTTTTTGAAAATTTGAATGGAACTAAATACATATACATAAAGCAAATCCACATAACTTTTTGAACTTTATGTATTTTTATTAATGCTCAAGTCTATGTACATTACTTTTAGAGAATTGCATATATTGATATATACCCGCTAAAACTTACATATTTGCATATTTTCTCATAATACAAGTTTTTTATATATGATATACAATGCAATTTAAGCAAGTTTTGGGTATATATGCAATTGCCTTCTTACTTTTACAATAAGTAGCATTACTTTAAGTTATTCTCATTTACTCGAATCCAGTTACAACTTCCAAATATATAATTACCCGTCTTTTCGTATCTTGACATATTTATTTAATAAAAAGTTAAACATAAAAAACCTTACATTATTTCAGCAACTACAGCTTTTGCTTCAAACATACAGTTTTACTATGTTAAATTCCTAAATACGAACCATAGTGCTAATTATTCCTGTTAGATTTCAACAACCATTATTTGAGGGAAATCAAACAAATTACCTCAAAACACTAAAGCTAACTACTTGTTAGATTTTCACCAGAAAAAGTAATAGAAATCACAAATACCACCAAGTTCTCACCAGCACAAAATCAAAGCTAAACGAGAATGTCGAGTACATTATGGTCAGAATAAAAAATGCAATGTAAACTGATGCTCATTTTAAACTAATATTATTTTACCGGGGTGAATTAACCCTTTTACCCAAAAATTTTTTTAAACTAATATAGAATAATATATAGTGTAATGAAATTTAGTTCTGACGAGAAGATGTTGAAGGCTGATATAATATCTTGCCTCATGTAGCCATTTTTTGATCATTATGCTTCCAGAAAATCCTTCTTATCTGACTGTGTTGAAGAGATACTGACTCCATGCTTAGCAGGTGCTACCCAAACTAGACTGTCAACAAACTGAACAATTTTTGTTTTTCCGAAAGGCTATAGCACTGACCTGAAAGGATTTGACATTGGTTGGATGACTTGGATCATACAAAGCTAGACTTTCATCAGAAGCTACAAAAAGGAACTCGTTATTTAAAGTGAATCCGATTGGACTTTTAATACCACACTTTAGTGAAAGTGTATGCTTTACCCATGATTTAGCCACCCCTTACTCATTCATCACCCAAACATCACAAACAGTTGTATATCTAAGGTGGGACACCACACAAAGTTTTCCAGCCCTAAAGCCCACAACAAGTGAACGCATTTCATTGTAACCTTGTATAGACTCCGGAAGGGATATCTCATTAAAAGTCTCCACACTCAAATCAAATGCTACAATTGTTTTTGGCTTGCTCTCATCAAGATAACCGATCCAATGAAGATGGCCATCATGTCCATCCTGACAAACTTCGTTTTCATAGTAAATCCTTTTTAATATGTGATGGAAACTTTTGAGTGATCACTTTCCAGCAACTCTTTCTCATACTAAATACCTTCACTTGTAACCACTCTTTAGCCTCATAAATATCATCAGTTGAAGTGAAAATATGTTGTGTTCCATGACAGCCTGTAATCTTGACAACTTTGTAATCATCAGTTTTGGGATCAAACCCAAACCGGAAAAGGTTATGATAATCAACAGGGCACGTAGAGTTAGATGGTGGAAGGGATAACATGGCAGATAGAGCAGGGTTCCATATATGAACGACTTGAGATACACACGATTGTTCTACAAAGCATATTAAGCCATTAACCGAACCAATAACAAAACCATATGTATGCTTTGGCCGTGTATTAACAGGAACTTTTATTGAAATAGTGACTTCATCACATGGAAATCGACAGGGGTGTGCTGTGAATGGTTTAAAGTTTAAAGAGAATGGACTGTAAAATACCATGACAACTTCATCGTTGTTGCGGATTGAGTGATCAAGATGGGATTTTATAAAGGATGGCTGAGATAAAAAAGCATTCCAGGGTTTAGAAACACACCTCATTTGAGCAACCATTTTAGCCGGTAACCGAACGAATATGTTATTGAGTAAAACCTCGTCAGGGATGTATACCATTGTTGGCAGCTGTTTTCGAGAAGCCATGTTCGTGTTGTTAACTGACATAGTAAACATATTGCAACATAAAGGCTTTACCTAGCTAGGGTTTTAGTGACATGGAAGAAAATGTAATATTGTAATTAGTACGAAAGTTTAGGTAACTTTTAACGGCGGTAGTCCTCTTTTTTTTCTTTTTTTTTTTTTTTTTTTTTTTTTTTTTTTTTTTTTTTTTTTTTTTTTTTTTTTTTTTTTCCTTCTATGATTCGGATCAGTAAATAACTTATTTTTCAATATTCCTTCATAAATTTTCTTATACAGAATTAAGATATCATTTTGATTTGTTCACTTTTTAATGGTTTTAACAGTTTAGTTTATGATGTTGTGGTCTTAAAAAGTTAATAACAAATAAAAAATGCTTATGAAAAATGACATAAAACAACAAGATTAATTATCAATAATGTGGGGTACTAATTATTATATAAAGCCAAATTCTATAGTTATGCTAGTATGACTCCTAGAACAAAATAATGTCATTGTGATCTCTCAAAGCCCAAAAATGTTTCTCCACATTGATTAAAATGTTTTAATCTCGCGAAGAGTTATTCTATTATCTTTTCGCCAAATGAAAGTTGTTACCCTGATATCACAAATTAAAGAGCCTCATCATATTCTCCCATGGAGATTGTACTTAGTTGTGGAATAATCAAGGCTTGTTATTAATTCAGGTTTGTCTCGATAATTAGCTAGGGACGTTGTGCTATTCTAACTCACATTTACATAGTAGGGGTTTGAGATCTATGGGCTGCCACTATGTTATGCATCTCTATTACGGATTATTTGGCAATGTTATGGGAGTTGTTTTATACTTTTATGAACATAAATGCCTTATCAAGAAACCGAACCCTTTTGCTATATAGGAATTCTGAAATATTAATCTAATGAGAAAACCAGCCCAACCACTCCAAACAGCCTAAATAGAACTTTCAAACACAGAGTATGCAAACATGAGTCTTTTACGGGGTGCTACTTAATTAGTGATTTAAGCCATATGTTATTCGCCTTGCCCAAACTTTATCAAAATTCTGATACAGTGTGAGAAGAGAAACAATATAAATCAATAAACACAACCAACTTAATTTAAAAAGAAACCACATCCACAGATTTTAAAGATAATAAAACTTCTCAACAAACGATGTACATAGCAACGCAACACAAAACATCTTTTATATAATAAAACAAAACCCCTATTGGGAATTTTACATTTAAAAAAAATCAATTCATTCCTTATTAAGTAATAATTTTATTTAAAAAAAAGATTATTTTCTTATTAAGTATCATTTTATATTTATCCATAACACAAGTAGAAGATAAATACAAAAAATATAGATAAGATATTTAAAAAAAGATTATTTTCTTATTAGGTAACATTTTATATTTATCCACAACACAAGTAGAAGATAAATACAAAAAATATAGATGAGATGCAATTAACATTAGGATTAAAAATTTTAAATAATTATTTAAAAAAATTAAAAAAAAAAACCGCGCGTGCGCGGGCATTATAACTAGTAATCAAAACAACGATGTTGAATGTACCATGCCATCAAAACAGATAGATATGAAACATTGAAAACTGATACCGTCTCAAACATACTTTAAGTGAGTAATCATAAGGACTAGATAAAACGAATTATTCAAATAGCAGAACCAACTTCTTGCCTATTGCCGTACTTTCTGATCCATTGTCTTCCAACTATATATTGCTTCTTTTTTTGAATCGCAGTGAAGAGATGCCGCAACAACTAATGCCTCACTTGGGGGGTTCTACCCAAACTAGACTCTCAACATAATGAACAATTTTGGTCGTGGTAGATGGTTTTGTAATGTTAAATAATTTAACCTTGGCCCCATTTGGATCATACAAAGCTAGACGATGACCAATTCCAAAGAGAAACTCACTATTCAAAGTAAATCCGAATGGGTCAATTTTACCACTAAAATGTGAGAATATATTTTGTTTTGCCCATGATTCAGCCACCCCATATTCACCCATAACCCAAACCTCATACTCATCATCAACATACGACATCACACAAAGCTTTCCAGCCATTTTACCCAGAACAAATGTGCGACTTGCATTACCATCTTGTATAGGACGGGGAAGTGATATCTCACCAAAAGTCTCAAGACCTACATCAAATGTCACTATTGTCTGTTGGGTCTTCTCCTGATTAATGGCACAAAGCCAATGAATATGGCCATCATGTCCATCAACACAAACTTCATTTCCATCGTAAATCTCTGCAATATGGGAAGGAAACCTTGGAGTGATTATGTCCCAACAACCCTTTTTCATACTATACACCTCCACTTCTTTCATATTATAAATGACAGGAGGCCAACCTAATGGATTACTTGGATAGTCAGTATGGAATGAAAGCTTGACAACTTTGTAATCATCTGTTTTCGGATCAAACCCGAACCTAAAACATCCACTATATGAGTAGTACATATGTGGTGGAAGAGTTAATAAAGCTGAAAGAGAAGGGTTCCAAATATAAACGACGGCCTCACAGGCATCAGATTCATAACTAGCAAAACATACTAAGCCGTTAATGGAACCAACAACTGCATTATAACAAATATTTTCAGAATTAGGCATATTAGCAGGGAGTTTGATAAGATGAGTGACTTCATCGTAGGGGGATTGAGAGTTGTGTGTTGTGTACGGCTTATCGCCGTCAAAAGGAAATCCATGTCCAATGATCATGAGAGTTTCATCATTGTTGCGGACAAAACGATCACGATGTGATTTAATGAATGATGGTTGAGATAAATAAGCATTCCAAGGTTTAGAAACACACCTCATTTGAGCAACTAGTTTAGCTGGTAACCGGATGCATATGTTGTCGAATAAAATATCATCAGGGAGTTTTTCCATAGCCACAGGCCGTTTTCGAGAAGCCATTTTATTTTATGTGCCAAAGAAATTATTTGAATTTGAAATCTAAAGGGAAAACCTATACGCTGTGTACTTAAAAGAAAAGAACAGGGAAAATCTTACAGATTCTGTTTCTAAAAAAATTCTTGGAAATAGCATAATCAAATACGGAAGAGGTTTGAAAAATAACTCCTTTATTAGTGGTAAATATAGGAGTGATACATCTTGTTATTATGAGTCGCTTCAGTCGTTAGATGATTTTTCAAAAGTCAAAAATTTGTTATGGAGGAGCAAAATATGGAGATAACTTAGATAAGAAACAATCCAATTTTCAATGGGTGCTGATATGCACTCGGAAGGTTTTGATTTGTACACATAAATTTGCTTTGAAAAGACATTTGTACCCTTCCTTCTTTTTCTCAATTCATTCTCATCTTCTCCATGTTAAACCCCATGACTTCACTTTCTCTCTCGTAAACCCACCTCTAAAAATTTATTATTCGCATATTTATACACATTTTTGTATAAATATGTGTATAAATGTGTGTATAAAAATGTGTGCATAAACATGTGTATAAAAAACATGTATAAAAAGGTGTGTTGTATAGGTTATCTAAAATAAAATTGGACTAAAGTTGGTTACTTTTTGTATGCAATTCTCTTGTAAATAAATCAACTCCATACCTTCCATGACAAACATTTATATCAGTGTTTGTTGAATTCGGCCAAAGATCCAGTTCAACAACTCTTNTCGAATAAGTTTATTAAGCTTGAGGTAAAAGTTTGTGACGAGTTATTTTCCTTTCTCGAGATTAGTTTTTGATTAATCTTTTGAAAAGATAACAACTCTAAACGAATGAATTAATCGTTCAAAGGTTTTCGTCCTTCGAATAATTAAATCACACGTCTAAATAATCTTTCGATTATTTACCACAAACGTTTAACGCCCTCACTTAACTCACAAATTCGAATCACTAAGCAAACACGAATTAAACTACTCGAGACTCATATTAAAAACGTAAAGCGATAAAGTAATTAAAAACTTGTAAAAACATTTAACGTAAATAAAAGGTAAGACTAAAAATGAAAAGACGTAAGACTTTAATGAGAAACGACACTAAAAAGATTTTAGAAAATTTCGACAGCATAACATTTAGATTTAAGAAAAGTAAAACCTCACTCGAAGAACGATGAGGTGAAATAAAAGCCTAGCTCGGCTTAGAAAAGAAATGAACTAAGTAAAGAAAAGAACAAACTCGCTATTAAAAAAAAACCATACTCGCTATCCTAGGGCTTGAACCATACTCGCTAAGGATTTTGTCCCATACTCGCTAGGTCAGAAACCCCATACTCGCTAGAAGCCTAAAACCATACTCGCTATGAACCTAAGAAAACCATACTCGCTATAAAACTTACACATACTCGCTAAAATGAAATCCATACTCGCTATTAAAAAGTCCCATACTCGCTATAAAGAAATCTCATACTCGCTAACCTTGATATCCATACTCGCTATTTGAAGCTGATACTCGCTAACAAAACATTCATACTCGCTGACCCTAGAAAAATCCCATACTCTCTAAACCCTAAATACCATACTCACTAGAAATTAAAAAAAACGATTTGGAAACTTTTTTAACGTGAATAAAAGATTAAAATCTAACGGAAACTTATAAAAGCTTGTTAAAGAACTTATGTAAAAGCTAAATAAGCTTATAAAAGCTAAAATAAGACGCGACCAAACCAAACACCATGCAAAGTTGACAACTATTATAAAAGCTTGTAGAAAAGATTAAGATGACATGAAAATAAGCTTGAAAGATTAAAAGACTTAAAAGAAAGCCTGTAAAGATCTCAAAATAAGCTAAAGATAAGACATGAAAATAAGATTGCATTAATAAAAATTACCTTAAGACATGAAAATAAGCTAAACTACTCCTAAAACTAACCTAAAGCTAACCACTAAAACTAACCAACCTTCTAAATGAGGTGGTGATGTTAATTTATAGGCCAAGGCTTTCACATGTTTGTCATTGTTGCACGTTTAGCCCTTGAACCTTTACAATTCATGATATTGCACGAAAACTAAGTTACAAACTAATCAACGTTCTTAAACATTAAACGTAACACTAATGTAACTTGAGGATTTAACATCTTTAATTATTTTGCACATATATGGGGTGAAGCAATTTTGTGGGAACAAAAAGACATGAGTACCTTCGATGAGCTTTAAAGAGATCCAACTACTCTATGCTTAGCATCTAACTTATAAAGAAACTTAATCATTTCACGTTCTCCGCAAATTTAAAATCTCAAGTAATGAGATCCGCGAATGCTTAGCCGATAATTTAAAGCCATGCCTATATAAAGTAAAGTACGGGAGCCGACAAAAGAGTAGCTCCTTGTGTACAAAACTAGTAAAAGCTTTTATGATTATCTTTGGTTAAGGGAACATGCTAGGGCTCAACACGCCCGGATCAAGTCAAAATTTTTATTCTCACTCTTACCTAGTAGGAAAGTCAAACGCGGTGTCAAAACTTTTATTCTATTTGCATAATTTTTAATTTTTCTCATTTTTTCTTTGGAATTTTTCAAAAATTTTCAATTTTTTTTGTGGTTTTTGTGGAAAAACGGGGTTGCGTAAGTAAACGACAATGGTGAAAGTGCTAGGTTAATCAAATCGAAGATTCACCCCCCCAGACTAAAGATAAACATTGTCCTCAATGTTTAAAAAGGTAAGGGTAATCCTAACAATAAATCTAAGGCCGTTTATTAAGTATGCCAAAGATACCATTAGTCGATAAGATTTGGATATAAGATTTCCAAACAGCATCAATACATGGGACTCGAGTGGAGATGCAACGAACCACGAGCACGAGAGTCATCATGAATTGGGGAAATCCTGCACATACACAAAAAACCAAGCAAACACAAGATTGTAAGAGGTCGCCCTCCTCGCGTTACTTATTAGATAATAAAATAAACAGGATAAGCATGGGGTGCCTCCCACGAAGCGCTTGTTTAGTAACGAGTCGT
>LBNU01003878.1:48511-59577 GCA_014162995.1 Artemisia annua | reverse complement strand
TGGGTTTTTGGGATCAAGGATGTTACCACCTTCCATGATGGCGGATGGTAAAGATTACGAACAAAAACACGAAGAAAAAGATAGACTAAAGAAATCCTAGAAAAAGAAAATAAAAATCTCACTAGAAAGGATTCTAGCGAGTAGACCTAAAGAAATAAAAATTCTACCTAAACAATAACTATTCCCCGGCAGCGGCGCCAAAAACTTGATGTGCGGTTTTGTGACCTTACAACAGGTTTTACCTCTCGAGGCATCTCAAGAGGCTTACAACCCCACCAGGCAGTGTACCTGACCGATGTAGTATAGGATAGTGGTAAGTACGGGGGATTAATCGTTCTCTCACAGGGATAGTGTTCGTTAGGATAGAATAGCTACTCTAATAGGTCTAAAGGTGGAAGGAAGATTCTTTTTGTATTTTTATATTTTTTAGAAAGCAATTAAAATCTCGGTTTTGGAAGAAGGGCGGAATTAGTTGTTAATCAACTAACACAAGTTTACTACTTATGCAAACTAAAATAAATAAATATCTAAACTATTGTGGTTGTGAAAACAAAATGGAGAAAGTTGTGTTTACTTAGATTTCATTACTCCCTAACTATCTTTTACCGGTTAATTGATATGTGTGTTACTTGTGTGGATGAAGGGTGTATTCCTAATAACTCATGGAGTGGTATACATATCTCTCTAATTCTATGAGCTCTTATCTCGCCCTATGCCATGCACGGCACAACCATAGGGGTTGTAAACAGTGGCTCATGCGTTAAATACTACCTTAATAGCCTAGTATGCCTCGACTACATGTTTCCCAAGACGTTCAAGCACGTTACCATAAAGGAGGTTGGCCAGTTTTCTTGAGCCTAACATCGATGAAACAATCATCCCAACAAACAACAACACACACCAATTAACTAATAATTAATAGTTAGGTTTCATTAGATCTAAGCAAACACTAGAGAATTTAGCTACTCATGTTAATTGAAGACAAGCAAGATAGATAGACAACCAACATATAGACATATTTATTGAATTAAAGTGAAGACTTATCTTTAATTAAGCACTAGGGTTCCAAGGGTTGGAAACCCTAAAAGTCACAGAAAATTCGTCTTTAGGGTTTGCCCTAAAAGTTCTCCACAAAGTTCCACACATAATGGATGAAAAATAGAAAACTATATATAGATTTTAAGTTCGGACGGCGTCAGCTTATAGGGTCTGACGCCGTCAGCTCGCCGCCATTAGGGTTCTCGGATGGCCTAGATCCATTTGGGACGTGGTCAGCATGTAACACCTTCTGGGCCGTCTCTCTTTAACTTTGTTCCTGACGGCCTACACCTTTTAACACATGACGGCGTCAGGTGTAAATTCTTGAAATCTTTCTGGCCCGTCATTTGATAATAGAATTCCACTCTTTTGTCATCCTTGCTGACGGCGTCACCTTGTGACTTCTGACGCCGTCAGGTTGTAAAATCCTGCTTCTTTAAGACTTTGTCGTTTTCTTCACTTTTATGCTCCAAAAACGTCCAAATGTGCATGTTTTCCAGAATTCCTCTCAAAAGTACCTAAAATGACAAAAGGAACGATTTAGGGCAATATTTGATCACATTTATACGAATTAGGGATTAAATGACCCCCTAAAAGCGTAACACTTTTCGTCTCATCACTAAGCAAACACATTTGTCTCCATATAAGTTTTCACAACCACAATAGTTTAGTTATTTTATTTTTCTTGCAATTGTAGTTTTTGGGTTAGTTGACTAGCAACTAATTCCGCCCACTCCTCCAATACCCGAGATTTTACTTGCTTTCAAAAAAATATAAAAATACAAAAAAATAATCTTCCTTCACCCTTAGACCTTTTAGAGTAGCTTTTCTAACCTAATGAACACTATTCCCTGTGAGAGAACGATCAATCCCCCGTACTTACCACTACACTATACTACACCGACCAGGTACACTGCCTGGTGGGATTGCAAGCTTCTCAAGATCCCTTGAGAGGTAAACCTGTTGCGTGGTCGCAATCCCACGTCATCAAGCGATTAAGTCCTATTAGCATTTAACTAAATCCAGCGATTAGCTTTTTAGCGATTGGCTGTATTTAGCGACTACTTTGGGTCAGCGATTACTTTGGGTCAGCGATTAACTTTGGGTCAGCGATTAACTTTGGGCCAGCGATTATCTGTGTATAGCGATTAATTTCTTTTCAGCGATTAAGTTTTGGACTTGTGGTGGTTTTTAGCGATTTGTTAAGTTTGAGATTTCCTTGATTTGTTGACTACTTGTACTTCGGGAAACGTTGTAACTTAAGTCGTTTCGATTAATTTGAATGTGATTTGACGTTGTGAGTGAATTCTTACGGCTTGACTTATCACAATCGAATATATTGTTACTTGATTTGTCTCGACTTGATTCTCAGCACAAATTGTGACTTATTTAAGCTCTCATTCTAAGTCTATTTTGCCTACTACGTCTTTCGGTTTTCTCTGGTGACTTTAGTAAAATCCTGGGAAAGGTTCTACTTCTCGGTTTAAGTCTCGAGTTGTAAAATCCCGTTTAAGACTACACCATGACAACTATGGCTTCAAATGATGATATACAAGCTACTATATCCGATACCCAACTGATAAATGAACAGATCATGTCAACTAACTCAGATGCTATCATTTTTGATATTCTCAAGCTGTACGAAGTGGTCAATGAGCAGATGACTCCAAATTCTTCACAACAAATGAATCTGTTTGAGCCTGATGCAGCTAGGATGGAATCTGAGTACTCTGATTCAGAGCCGCAACAACCACAACAAGTACTTCACAAAGCAAATGAAAGCTGCACAGAATGTTTTCGACAACTTCACTCACACCTCTCGGTACTCCTAGAAGGAACTGGATTCAAAATGGGATTCGAACGTGCATTTGCAACACTCTTTGGTCAAGAGGTTTAGAACTTCATAGACACAATGATCCTTAACTTGGATCAGTTACAACAACAACTTGAACATGGAGTGATTTCAAAAACTGGATCCATGGCAGCTCTCTGTGTAATCAACAAACAACTCCAAGTGTTTATTGATTCTAAATTCAATATGGACTATGACTACGATAGTCAAATGACGAAACAGTGTTTTGCTGATCACACGGGAATCGAGGTTGACATGTTTAGAATCACATTACTCCAGCTCATCGGTAATGTTAAAGAATACATCATACATAGAGCAACTCACAACCTGGAGCATGATTCTGAGGTAAAAACGTGTCCGGTGCAATCATGTGAAAGTATTGGTGATTTGGGTACAGCATTGAATGATGGGTCAGGTGTCACAATATGCATAGGATCTGAGACTGAAGAGTCAGACACTACCAACCGTTCAGGGATTATTTTCACATGTGACATTGATGCAGATATCGGTCCAGTAAACGAACAAGTGGCATGTGTTGAGGTACCCCTAACTGTACATCATAATATGTTTTCTAATGAACGACTACATACTGATCATGATACGCCCACTTATGACACATGTTGGTTGAAAAAGTCTGACAACCAAGTCACTTCTGATTCAACAAATATGAATGATAAAGGGGAAGAAAATGATCAGGATGTGGTTCGTAATGATTTGTCAAGTTCTTGGTTCACAGCTGGGCCTTTTAAATTTAATGAGGTGGTTGATAAAGAGGTTTTTAATGAACTTTCAAAGAAGTTTTCACAACTTGAAAAACATTGCATTTCACTTGAAATTGCAATGCAACAAAAGGAAGAAAACTTTCAAACTAACCAACCGTGTAAAGATCCGGAACTTCCCGATTTCCATTAATATTTTATGATTAATGATTTGAAAGCCCAGTTAGATGTCAAAAACTTGACAATCAACAACCTGAAAAACCATATTATTGAACTAAAAGCTAAACATGAGTACAACACCAGAACTGCTAGAAACTCTGAACTGAAACAAAAAGTGGCTGAATTACTTATGGAAAATGAGTCTTTGAAAATGAATTGCAAAAATCTGGATGAGTCAATCAAAGAAACGAGAACTAAGACAATTGAACAAACAACTTTTTTGACTGCCAAAAATGATGAATTCAAAGCTCAAATTCAAAAATTGGGATTCACAGTCACTGCCTTAAAAAACGAGCTGAGAAAAACCACTGGAAACTGTGCAACCCTTAAGTTTGCAAAACCATCAATCTTGGGAAAACCAGTGCATCACTCAAAGAGAAACCAACCAGTGGTTAGACAACCGAATGCTTTTAAATCTTAACGTCAAAAAGCACCAAAAACTCGGTTTACCTCCCAAGTTGATGAGAAACGAGTTTTGATCAAACCCGACTCTTCACAACATAAACCCAATGAAAAGTGTGTCACAACTCATTTTAAGTCTCATGCTCACGTGCAAGATGGTCGAAATGTTTTCACACCTAATGGTTACCCCCAATCTACTAAGGTCAGAAACAAATACAAAAGTACAGTGCCCTTTAAACATAGTCAAAGGAGAGTTGGAAACAAANCAAACCCGACTCTTCACAACATAAACCCAATGAAAAGTGTGTCACAACTCATTTTAAGTCTCATGCTCACGTGCAAGATGGTCGAAATGTTTTCACACCTAATGGTTACCCCCAATCTACTAAGGTCAGAAACAAATACAAAAGTACAGTGCCCTTTAAACATAGTCAAAGGAGAGTTGGAAACAAACCTTCTCACCCTAAGAATAACATAGTACATAAGAAACCTTATATGAGTAGATCCTTCCTGAGGTGGGTACCTAAGGGGAGAATGTTCATGATGAATGGTTTCAAATGGTCATGTGCTTGTAAACCCATATCAAATGACAAGAAACTCCTTGAGAACATCAAATGTGCGGGTCACCATCAGCAATGTGCTGATTCTTCTGCTGGACATGTCACTAAGAGAGCCCAAATATGGCGACCAAAGGCCCAGATATCTCCTAACTTAGGAGATCAGATTTCTCCCTGATGTGGACTGTCCAGGACTCCTGATTATTGCTTATCAGGACTCGGGTTTCACTAGTTTTTTTCTTCTCGTATCCTTGTGGATATAGCAATCTATACTAAGTATATACGTAGCCTATTTTTTCTTTAATTCTCTCTTACTGTTGAATAAGGTAGTTTCACTTAAGTACAATAATTTGTGTCTTTATCTTATCATTACTTCATACGGTAAATCTGCTCTACTCGGATTACTTTACATCCGGGGTCAATCTGACATCATGTGTGATATTTCTTTTCTTCTTCTTTTCAATCAATGATCTCAGATTTTGTATCTGATCATTGCTTGAGGGAGAGAAGTAATTGTTATTGGGTTATATGTTGTCATTCTGTGTGGTGCTACATGTTAAAATGTTTGCCTTGTGATATGAGTATTCTTGTGGTAACTTGGGTTCGTTGTTTAAATTTTTAAGTATTACTTGATGTTATGTGGCTGTCTAGTAAGTTGAAGGGCTAGGTTTGCATAGGTATAAAAGATACTTGTTGCAATGAACTAGTACAAGGACCTTTTCTGCAATTAAGTGATACTGATAGCGATTAACTAGTACAAGGACCTATTATGCAATTATGTGATAGTTGAGTGAGCCCCCCCTTAAAAGGTATAGCGATTATCTAATTTCTCACTTTTTCAAAAATACCTAATCGCTTACCTCACTCATTTCTCTCTCAATCTAATCGATGTCTTCCAATCGAACGTTTGTTTTCTTCCATTGATTTCCCTAGGTTTGTATATCCTTTTCTATCAATGTTTTAATCTGCATACCTAGGAGTTTACCTAACGAACTTTTATGTAATGATCTTGGTTTAGGTGTTGATCTCCCTCGTTTCTTGCTGCCAATTTGGTTAGTGTAGTTGTAATTGATATATGTTCTTGTTGCTTGTTTTCATTCGACACTAATCCTTCATCTTATATTTGAGCATGTTAGATATTGTAGGGATTAGGCTAGTTTGCTCTTGATTGCGTTTAAGTGGGTTTTGGGGTTTCTTCTGTTCTCGGTTGAATTGGGTTTTCTTGTTAGTGTTTAGGAATGATAAGTATCTTTGACCATCGATTAGTATTCTTGATAGCATTTAAATGAGGGTCGTTTGTTAAAAGCTGCTATGATGATCATATTGCATTGGTGATAATGTGTTTGAGTGTATTGTTTTAGTATTGTTTGGATTTAATGCATTGATGTTTGAAGTTTTGGTTAGGATTTTGATTGATTGTGTGCATGATTCAAGATCGTGAGTGTTGCGTATGCTGTGTTCTTGATAGCGACTAAGTGGTTTCTTGATAGCGTTTAAGTTCTGGGTGTTTCTTGATAGCGATTAATTCAGACTGCGTTTTAACCCGATAGCTTTTATCTCCCTTAAGCGTTTAACTCTGTTAAGCGATTAACTTTAATAGCGATTAAACTCTGAATGTCTAACTCGGCTAGCGATTAACTCTGTTAAGCGTTTAGCTCGGGTAGCGTTTAACACAGCTAGCGTTTAACTCTGTTAGCGTTTAATTTTACTAGCGATTAACTCTGTTAGCGTTTAACTCTGTTAGCGCTTAACTCATCTAGCGTTTAACTCAGTTAGCGATTAACTCTGTTAGTCTCTGTTCTGACTTGCGTTTAACTCAGTTAGCGATTAACTCTGTTAGCGTTTATCTTGTCTAGCGTTTAACCCTGTTAGTCTCTGACCTGAATAGCGTTTAACTCAGTTAGCGATTAACTTTGTTAGCGTTTATCTTGTCTTGCGTTTAACTCTGTTAGCGTTTAACCCTGTTAGCGACTTTCTCTGCTAGCGTTTAACTTAGTTTGGGTTTTTATCGGACTACGTTTAAATTCCAGTAGCGTTCTTCTTGCAATCTTGTCTGTGCTTTACTTATGTATCTTTTGTAGTGTGTCATGTTTTTTGTCTGTATTCTGCTTGTTGCTTTGAATACTGTGTCCATAATCTCTTGGACATAATCCTGTTAACTGATATTCATAAATACTTTTGTCTCTTCGGGTGTTTGTGGAACTTGCAGTAATAATGTCTGATTTAAATGTTGAGAGCTCACCAGCACAACCACTTGGCCCACCTACTCGTACGGATGATGAAATCTTACCTCATGACAAATGGGTGGCAATTGGCAAAAGTAATTGTTATCTAAAGGCAGACAAACCACATAAGCACCCAATATTCAAAGTAGCACTGGATTTACTAAAGCAGACATCTTTCTTCCGAGCATTCACCGCATCATCAACCATTCCTTCTATTTACATCCAACAATTCTGGAACACCATGAGCTATGACAGGATTACTGGTACCTATAGATGCCAGCTGGACGAACAGTGGGTAAACATCACCAAAGAAACTCTTGGCAGTGCCTTACAGATCCTGCCCACTGGAGATAATGTTGAATATACTGCTCCACCAAATCCAACAACCCTTCTGAACTTTGTCAATGAACTGGGTTATCCATCCAAGGTCACCACATTATCATCGGTCATCACTAATGACATGTACCAACCATGGAGAGCCATCATCAGCCTTATCAATCTGTGTCTCACTGGCAAAACCTCCGGGTACGAGAGACTTAGAGCTCCATCACTTCAGATTCTTTGGGGCATAGTCAATGGTGAGAATATTGACTATGTTGAACGTATCTGGGAAGAGTTCTCTCATTCTATACACTCATTTCTTGAAGATAAGGCAAATCTGGAGGCTCATAAGGAAGGCAAAAAGAAGTTGACCAAACTTCTAATTCCTAGCATTCGTTTCACCAAGTTGATCATTGTTCGCCTTCAAAAAACCCTAAAGTTTCATTCCAGGAGTGAATCACCATTACACCTTTCATCCGATGAGAATGCCGTGGGGTTTCTTAAATATACTGCCAAGGGAACTACATAAATTGTCTTCAGCATGGCTATACCAGTGACTCTGCTCACACAAGACATACGCAAAGCCTCGTACTATAATGAGTATGTCAAATTATTGTCTGCCAGTCAAAAGGTCGAGCCAAGAAAGTCTTCGTCCAAGAAACGAAAGAAGGAGACTCCCTCAGCTGTCTCCTCAGAATGTAGCAAGAAGAGCAAAAAGGGTAACAAGGAGAAGCAATCAGATCCAAAGGAAGCCGAAACTAAAGATACTCCTAGAGATGATCCTGAGCCTGACGACATGCTTAATGTTGAAGAAATGATGGTACAACGAGCGGTTCAGGATAGCCTCATTGACTCTGGTATACCACAGGGTCACTCTGTGAAAGGAGTAATCATCTCTGAGCCTGAACCGGATTCTGGCAACATACCGCAACTTCATCATGTCGAGGGTAAAGGTAAAGAGATTGCAACAGATGAACAGGCCGCACATACTCTGTTGAAATTCTCATCTCCAGATTCCAAGTCTACAACATCATAGTTTATCTTTAAAAGGCGGACACCCGAACCATCATCAACCAAAACCACTGCTGATAAGACAGTTTCTACATCACTAAGTCTTGAACAAGTGACAGAGTCAAGTGTATCTGAATCTGAAGCCGTTCAGCCACACATGTTGGAGGACTCACCTGTAATGTCAAAAGAAGTCACCAGTGACAAGCCACCTCAGGAGCTGGAAGGAGTAACGGAGACTCCATTAGACACTCTTCATGCTGAATATGTCTCCACTGTGTATCCTGAGGTGGAAGATAATCTCAAGTTGAAATCAGATGACCAAAAGATTGCTGTGGAACCTGATAGCTCTACTGGAACTCTTGCATCCTACAAAAACTTTGAAGCATACGGTGATCAATTTTTGGTAGACAAACCAAATGAATCAGAGGCTGACAAATCGGGAGAAGAACACGAAGAAGCTATCTCAATGGTTGATGTCCCGATTCAACAAGACATCTCCAACACACCTACCTTTATTGTACCAACAACTACGACTGAACCTGCCAAAGCAGGGCCCACTCCCGCTATCATCACACCTTCTATAACCACCACTACCACCAAAACCACAACACCACCAACCATCGAGAGCAAGTCTAAACCTGGTGTGGAGGAGCTGATGGAAATTACAGCTGGAATTGTCAACGACAATAATGACATCAATGAGAAGCTGTCAAAGCATGAAGTAGTTCTGAGGAGTATAATTGATCTTAAACTGCCTCATACCCTCAAGAATCTCGATGACAGGGTACTTAAGCCGAAACATCTAAACATTGATTGCTTAGTGTCAAAGGCCATCGATGAACAAGTCGAAGAAGCTGTTAGCACTGCCTTTAAAGCTCCCCTCAGATCACGATTCAGAGATCTACCCGTTGCAGATATGAAGATCATTTTGCAACACAACATGTACGAAAGCAATCTGCACAAAGGGCATGAGGCACATGCCAGACTATATGCCAAAGATATGGAAAGAGAACGGGAAAGAAAAAGGAAGCGTCAAGGTCAATCAAAGCCTCCATCAGACTCACCATCATATCCTCCACCACCACCTCCACCCGGTTCATCTGGACCCACAGGAACATCCGGTCACTCTGGAGGTTCTGTGGGTAAAACAATGCCACCACCTCCACCTTCTTCATCAAGGAAACACTCTTCTAAGAAATCTGACAAGTCATCTTCATCAAAGCAAGCCCAGCATGCAACATATGCGGCATGGACTACGATTGACACTGGAACAGCTGACATGGCTTCACCGATTCATGATGATTGGGTTATTAATGAAGAATCAATCGTGTCTCATGCCGAAGCATCTTCGGATGAAGATGATGATGATGCATCTACGACCCATATATCGCAAAAGGATAAGTGGTGGCAATCACTCTCCAGAGACGATGACTCACCTCTTGTCGAATTGACCAAAGATGAGCTGAAGGCGTGTGTGAGACCCAAAGTAGATAAGCTACCGACTACTGAGCCAACTTGGTCAGTTTCTCCTTCAGATCAACCAGTCTCAGAAAACAACTGGGCCAATGTCATAACCAACAGCTTTGTTCCTCCAGCCGAAAACTCACTGCTCTCACAAACTGGAGATATGGGAACCTTCATTGCATGGTTTTGTAAGCAGCGAGGAATTGCAAAATTAACGCAGAAAGATCTGGAAGGACCAGCATATGACATTGTTAAGGTCTTTCATTCTGATGTGACTCACCTTCAATTTCAAATGGAGGAGTGCCACAAGATGTTCAATGATCCTGTCGATAAAGTAATCACTCACCACAACTACAGCAAGCCACTCCCATTGGGTGGATCTCCTGGTCATGTCACTATACAGGCCGACTTCTTCTTCAACAAGGATCTAGAATATCTTCGGTTTGGCAGCAAGCAGCGTAAGTATGCATTGTCCATTACCAAGATGAAAGCTGAACGCTATAGAGACATTGGTCTAGAGCAGATGGTACCTGATGGGATATGGATAAAGGAAGAGTGTGAGTATGATGTTCCAGCAGCTCTTGGAATATCTCATTGGTGGTTCAAGAAGCAGCTGTTCTATGTTGAAAGATTCAAAGCCAAGGGTGATAAGAAATCTGTTCGTTCGCCACTTTAAATCATCAGTGTGGTCAAAGTCAAGATACATTCTATCTATGGGTATGATTTCTTGAAGTCCATTGTTCTACGCCATGTAGATCTTCAGGACTACGAGATCTCTGAAGGTGATTTCAAGCATCTCCGTCCCAATGACTTCGAATACTTGTATCTACTTCACATCCAAGGAAAACCGCCTGTAGCACCCCATGAAAAGAAGACACTTGTGTTTGCTGTTCTTCATTGGATAAGGGGTATAGTCATTAGGAAGCGAGTCGAAGACCTTCAGCTTGGCATCGAAAGTTATCAGACGCAACTGAATCTCACTAAACCACAATGGGAAGTCGGTGACTTGGAACCGGTAGCTGACTACACTGTCATTGACTCTCCAAGAGCTGTGGTGTTTAGAGACAAGTATAATGTTCCCGTGGTCATGCGTCTTGAAGAACTACACATGTTCAGCGATGGCACGTTGGAAATGGTCGACGATGCATTGGACTTCCGTGTGAAAGAATATCAAGTCTACTCAACCAGGCCCGGAAGATATACCAACCAATGGACGGATCATGACTTGAAGCTGAACAACAAGTTTTTGAATGCCATT
>LBNU01003878.1:31180-41325 GCA_014162995.1 Artemisia annua | reverse complement strand
TTTTTGGACACGAATACGTAAAATAAAGTTTTTAGCCACGGTTTTGTCATAAAAGTAATAAAATGATTTTAGTAACTCAAAAATATATTTACTTGACCTTTTTCACAATTACTGTGGTGTCGGTTCGCGTGCGGCGTTGTTTTTCAGAAAATACTGAGAAACTCTCAGTAAATTACGAAACTTGTCAGTAACTATCCGAAATGGATAACTTTGTGTTTACTGACGAAAATAAACTTTTTCAGTAGTCACTGTAAGCTACAGTGTACAAAACAGTTCCCGAAATCATGCAGAAATGTGCAGAAACATGCAGAAATGTGCTAAAATGCATATAACGTTCAAAGTGAATATAATAAATAGAGATTTATTATATAATTTAGTTTATAAAAAATACCATTTGTCACATTCGTAGCCGAACCACTATAAATCCTTTATCTCACGGTGCCATTTTTCCAACTCTATCTCTTTACTTATTTACTTACCTTCATATTTGTCATATCATATACTTGTTGATATTGTATTTTATAATTGTGCAAGTCTCTTGGTGATATATATAAAGTTCGAATTGGTGTTTTCATAAACAAAGTTTTTGTAAATTAAAAAGACGTAAAACTATTCAACCCCCCCCCCTTCTAGTTTTCCACATCATGTTCAATTGAATGTTCTATAGTCTTGGTTAGGAGGTTGGACTTATCCCTATAGTGTTGCTTAGTGAGAATTCGTACCGTAACGAATCTTGTAATTCAGTCAAGCCAATACCTTCCAGATGATGGAATTTTGGCGATCCGGCCAGTGATAGTGGTTTGAATGGTTTTGTGCTAGCTTGAGATTTCCGTTGAGTTTTGAATGGTCTTAATGTACCGAGGGATCCTCCTCATTGAGGGTATGGAAAGTCTTTCCTAGGGAGGTCTTTGATAATATCCACTTATCAATATTGGGAGTAATGAGTGATGAGTAACCTAAGAATCCATAGAGTGTCATCTAATCCTTGTATGTATAGGATTTGGGGAAGGGAGATGATGGTGATGTAAGAAGGGAAATGACTGTAACAACCGTGACATAATGAGATTGTGATGAAAGAGATTATTGTGATGTAAATGTATTGTGCATAAATATGAATGTTCGCGAGATGTAATGATTAGTTGACATGCTTCTAAGCGGCGGTTCACAAATGATGTAGATGTGAATTTTCTTGCAACGTTTGAATACGCACACATGAATGAAACATTTGGAAATTGAGTAGAGAATGTAACCCGGACATAATTTCATCATAACTACTCTCAGTATTGCAAAATTCATCTCTGAGTCGGATATAGGTGGTCAGCCCATATCCTAATGTCCCGAGTCGAATGTAGATGACCAGTGTACACTCCACCGAGGTTCCATGAATTCTGAAATACTCAGCTCAGTTATACTAATACTATGTCCTTCACATATGAAAAGATGTTCTGGAAGACTAATGCAAATGACCAAACTCGAGGTCGAATGATGAAACTACGCAAAGACAAGGCGTAACAATGAAACACATATGTTATGTAAGCATACTAATATGGAAGACAAGTATGGTAATCAACTAGAATAAGTGAGTATAATGTACCTAATAATGAGACACAATCTCATCACATAAGTTAGCAACAAACCACAAAGGAGGCATCAGCTTGGCAGGCAGGCACGTGACGGTCATAGGGTTAAGTTTTCGTGAATGTAGCTATAGTCTAGGTTTCAAAAACACCCAGTTCTCTATAGCCGAGGCTCTGATACCAATCTGTCATACCCCCAAAAAGTGGTTTGCAGCAGAAAATAATGTTATTGAGGTGCAACTCAATTGGTATCACAACACAAGTGCAAAGAACAGTTTTCATTTCAATCATTTCGAATAAAATCGTTTAAACAAAATGATAAGTTTACATTGTTAAAAGTGATGCGGAAGTAGGCCCTTTAAGATATAGTTTAAAACGGTCCCTGTATGAATATCAGAGTCTTCTATGACCATGCCATAGAAGACGAGGTTGGTAAGTTCATAGAGTTTAGTGAAAATGAATTGCATTAGGATGAAGATTTCCCAGCGAAGGCATTGTAAATCCACCCGGTTCCAAGTCTCGGCCATAACAAGACTTGCAACCTGTGTGTTTACAACCCACCGCCAAACATGATTTGGTTTATGTAAACAATTGTAATATTTGAGCCAAAAGTCAAAGATAAGTGTAAATATGCAACCATGTAATGTAGGGGTATCATGCCATACCCAGGCAATGCAGGTATCCCATACCCGTGAAATGTAGGTAATCACACATACCTATGAAATGTAGGTAATCACACATACCTATGAAATGTAGGTATCACATACCTATGAAATGTAGATAATCACACATACCCGTGAAATGTAGTTATCACATACCTATGAAATGTAGGTAATCACACATACCCGTGAAATGTAGGTATCACATACCTATGAAATGTAGGTATCACATACCTATTAAATGTAGGTAATCACACATACCCGTGAAATGTAGGTTGTAACATGTAAACACATAAAGCATTTGAGTAAACCGCAAACGTTTGAGTAAGGCAATTGGTGTTTAAGTAAGCAGTAGCATGTTCAAGTATAACAAATATTGCATTCATGTAAAAACGAGCATGTATTCTCCCTCAAAACAGTTATAAAACAAGTGAAAATAGGGGGCATGAACACACCTGGTGCGATAGCTACGATGACTAGAGTAGATGCAATGAAATGAGGCACGATCTCTAACCGCAACCTAATATGAACGATAGGTTCTAATGTAAGAAATGAAACGATGTTGCACATGCAAATACGTATGTTATCGATACCACTCGTGAAACTTGAAAATAATGTTTATCGTCGAAAAATATATTTTTGACGTCTCGTTAAGTTAATAAACACTTTCCATGTAAATATGATGGAACAGTACTCCACGATCCTTGTTTGGTGTTCTATCGGCAAATATAGTGTTTACGTTGCAAAAGTAACATTTTCCAAACTTGAGAAAATAGGTCCAATGACTTGGTAAAACTAGTCGCGAAGTAATGTACGTTGAGTGTTAAAACAGGAGCTTGGCGTTTTTGAAAACCTTGCAACAATGTCTAGAAGTCGTATCATTTAACTTTTGACCATACGGGTCTCGATAGGTAAAGGAATATGGCTTACAATGTAGTCACTTGAAAATATAGTTTTTCAACACTTAGAGTATTTGTTATATAAAAGCTGTCAAACTTATATATGTTTCGTCGGGTTTTAAACGCGTATATCTTGGTCGTTATAAGCTCGTTTTCCGTGTTCTTTATATCCCCGGAATCGTATAAACATGTACTATCACATTTTTAGTAGTTCCGCTTAGCTAGGTTACGTCAAACGACTCATTTTGCCCAACAAAAGTTTCCATACAGCAACTATTTTTCTGAAAATAAGTTTTCGTCGTTAAACTTCGGAAAACCATATCTCCTTCGTTATTAACTCGTTTTTATCCAAACTTTCGGCCATAGTTTCATCTCGGAATGTATTTTCTAAATCTTTGGCCAAAAATTACCCAAAACCCACTGATTTTTCCACGTTTTGCATTTAAGGACAGAACCTTATTATATAGTGTTTATAACTCATTTTCTTGGTTCTAACTTGTTCAAGACTTAACCAAACTACTTCAATTCAACTCCACAAATACTCAATCCTACCATACACCTTCTTAGGGTGTCATGGGGTCCTAAGCATCACCAACCTTAGTGGGTTCCATGGGAATAAGCATAGGATAATCAAAAACCCATTTTATGTAATAAAAACTAAATAAAGTGGTATGGATCATACATACTTGCATGTTTTCTTACTAGATCATAAAAATACATCAAGTAATAGTTTGAAAGAGTAGGAAAATGATTAGTAACTTACTTGTGATGATTATTAAAAGATGGTGATGAAAACCCTATTAATCTTTGTGGTTTTTATTTCAAAACCCAAACTAGATCACTACTAGGACTTGATAATTACTTTGATCTTGAAAAATAATGGATTCTCTTGTTGTTCTTGTTCTTGCCGTGCACCCCCATAGAGAAAGGAAGAAGATGAGAGCTTTTCTAGTTTATTTTGGTAAAGTATATGTGTAAAATGACTAGAAATATCTCAAGTCTTGCTATGTAAGTTTGGTCTTGACAAAAAGGACATGTATTAAATGAAGTTAGTAGCTAACATTCAAAGTTTGTAAGAAAGGGGATGGGTGGGGAGGATTTTGTAAGAGATCATGTAAGACTAGGCTAATAAAGTGTAGATATTATTAGTTTTAGGGGATACCGGGTACCGAGTTTGCTAGAAATAAAGTTTAACCGTACCAAATAAAATGTGACGTCGTTGTAAAAATTATAAAACTACATTCCTGATAAGAATCGGGTGTTGAAATAGTTGTCGTGTTGGAATATCGTGATCCGACGTAACTTTTAGCGTATACCGTAAAGTATAGCAACAGGTCTCAAAACACCGAGTAAATTAATAATATAATTTTTATATTATTATAATGCGTATGAAAATATATTAGGATCGTAGACGGGAGTATCGGGTATATGTTAGTAGTAAAACTGAGTGGTAGCGTTTATTGAATAAATGAACATACGTAAATGAAAACACACAAACCCGTAAACTAGGTTTATGTGATGATGCATGATGACCATGGATAGTGTTTTTCTTCTGGGATGAATAGTGTCACATGAATAGTAACGCTTCTCATAATCACAAACGAACTCCGAAAATGATGAATAGTAAAATGATGAATAGTGGCCGATGAATAGTAAATGATGAATAGTAACTCGTGAATAGTAATTTGGAAAAATGTCCTGAAAATGCAGGTTGTTACACCGAGTCACTTATGTGGTGTTCATGCATGTTGGCCATAAGCATAACAGCAGCTTCCAGATCTTCCATGTCATCATCAGAATGTGCATTTGCCATGAAACTGTTGTCGTTGGCATTTATATTGCTACGGGCTTCATCTTTGAGAGCTAGAAGTAATGCCTGCTTGTGATACTTGCTGCCTTGAGTACGTGGTGATGGACATGCAGTTGCCAAGTGACCTATCCCATTGCAATTGTAGCATCTGATGATTGTATTCCCGGATTCAGTATTCCCAGTATCAACAATTTCTGCCTTTTTCTGAGGGACACCACCATTGTTCCTGAATCCTCCATTGTTGTTAAACCATTGTCCAGAGTTGGAGTTGCCCATATAATTTCCTGATCCAAATCTTCCACTGTTCTGATTCTGAATTTCAACGCGACCATCCTGAATGACAGCTTGATTCCTTGTATTAGAAGATGAACGAAGACGATTGNGTTCCTGAATCCTCCATTGTTGTTAAACCATTGTCCAGAGTTGGAGTTGCCCATATAATTTCCTGATCCAAATCTTCCACTGTTCTGATTCTGAATTTCAACGCGACCATCCTGAATGACAGCTTGATTCCTTGTATTAGAAGATGAACGAAGACGATTGTTGGATTTGTTTGAGAATTTGCTGAAAGCTCGAGCAATGAGTACAATTCCTTGGTTGAGACTGTTGAAATCCTCATCATCATCGTCATCTTTTGTACTTTGTTGTGAAGACAAGGTGTCATGGTTGTCATATGAAGCAAATGAATTTGCCGGAGGATGCATTGTGGAATCATAAGATGAGTACTGAGATGGGTTGTTAAGGTAAGTCTGTTATGGATGATAAGCATTGTGTGGTAGTGGTGGAGAAGGAACATGAGATTGAGCAACAAGCGCCAAAGAGTTTGTAGGTGGGGGATGTGAGTAGTTTCCTCTGAGAGCGCGATCATTGTCCACATCATGTTGATGGTGTTTCAGATAGTCAAACAGCAAACCATATGGTGTTTCATGAAGATTCTTTGTTTGTCGAACAAATGTCACATACTTCTGCCAATCCGGGCCAAGACATCCTAAAAACTTCGTATTTATTCCAATCTTTTGTATGATAATGTTATGTCGATCGAGGTCATTAATGATGTTTGTGAAGCGGTGATAATATGACTCAAGTGATTCCATTGGCTCAATCATGAAGTTTGTGTATTCCATATAAAGTTTGGATTCCATGTCCTCTTGATTCAGTTGAGTGCCTTCCATTAGGAGATGAACATGTTCCCACATAGCCTTAGCTGTTTTCTGAGCATCAACACTGCGAAAGATCGGATTTGGTATTCCTTGAAGAATATAAATCATAGCATATTCATCGGCTTCTTTGTGAAGTAGTTGCTCAGCAGTGAGTTGGGCATCGGTAAGAGTTCTGTAGGAATCCGGTATCGGTGGAGTAGCATTAGGATTACCAGGGACAAAGTCAGTTGGTGTCACAAATGGACCTTCAGAGATAACTTGTCTCATGTATTTGCCATGTGGTTTCTTGAGTTCAAGAAATCGTAGGAATCGACTTGACCACTGAACATAGTTACCGGGTGTGAGCATAGGTGGTGTGTCAAGTGAACCTGCTTCATGCCTTGATTGTTGAGTAATGATGACCTCACACATTTGATCAAACCAATGAGTTTGTTTCAATGGTTGACTGATTTGTTGCATTGGAAATGGTGGAGGTTGAGGTAGTTGTTGATGTTGATGCATCATGACATGATGTTGTTGAGAACTCATTTGATGATATGGATATGATTGTTGAGGTTGTTGTTATTGATATTGTTGTTGTTGTTGTTGACGAAACATTTGTGTATGATGATATGGTTGTTGATGATGAAAGTTGTAATACGGTGGTTGAGACATGATGAATGACTTGTGTGTAAATGGATCTTGTAGAAGGTATAAGTGTTATGCCAATTCTCGAAAACTATCCCAAGTATGTTCTCAAAGCTTAAAATGTTGAATATCTCGAAAAACAATCAAAGTCCAAAGTTCTCGATAAAAGTCCAAAGATCTCGAAAAGTTCCAAAGTTTTCGAAAATTTCCAAATTTCTCGAAAGTTACAAATTATCGAGAAAAAATTGTGGGAAAATTTTCGAAATTTTTGAGTTTTGAGAATTTAGCAAAGTTTTTGAAAAATTAAGGAAAGATTTTGAAAGTTTTCCAAGGATCTCGAAAATCAAAAGTTTTCGAAAACACAGGAAAGATCTCGAAAGTTTCAAACTTTTCGAAAAAATACACAAATTATCGAGATTGTAAAAGCTCGATAATATCCAACGAGTCGAAGTGTTTTCTTTCTTATACAAGAGAGAAAAGCACTGAGTAAGCAACGGAAACACCTTAGGAGCAACGATGAAAGATCTCGAAAGTTTAGGGCCAAAAGATTTCGAAAACTTGTCAAAACAAGGTAGATTTTTGTTTTTATAAAAAGCAATCCAAAAACACGTTTTTAATCCAAGATTCTTGTACAACTAACCTTAAAATGATGAAATCTTAAAGAAAGTTGCAAACTTGAACCACTTTTCAAAAATTTGAAAATTTTCGAAAAATAGTACAAATGAAGAAACGTGAGTATTTTTGCAAAAAAAATTGAGACTTTGTTGGTTGTTTGAGTTTGTAACACAAGTTTGATGACAAATATGTGATATAAACACGAAACAAACAAGAAAGTAGCAAACTTTAACAAAAAATAACGATTAAAAATGTAGATTTTAGGTCGTACAAAACAAAAACAAAAGATTACACCTTCTTCTAGCGATTGATACCACTTGTTAGGTCACCATATTGTAAACACAAGTATAGATTTGATAGAAATAAGATGAGAAATAGAGTTTGGTTGATTAGATCAAATATGAAGAATAAAAGTGCAATAGTTTCCTTATGAAATTGAAATAACCAACAAGAAATAAGAATACATAAGATTCCTATTTATAGGTAAGGTGCTAGGGCAACACTCCCTACTCCTTCCCTTTTCTAAACGTTTGGGCTTAAGGCCCATTGGACATGTAGATGGACTTACACGTTACATAATAAACATAAATAACTTAGCAACCTATTACATTGACTGAAATAACCGAGACTTGACTAAACGTTGATAAACTTAGGTTCTAACAATGTCACTGTTAAAACTTTTAGATAATGTAACAAGCTTTCCAGAACCATTGCGTTTGCTTTCTAATTCTCAGTATACACTATTTTACAACTAGTTTTCCGAGGCCACTTTGGCCGTTTTCAGAAATTGACAAGTAATATATTTTACGACGGAAAGTTATATTTTCACATGTTTTCACCAAACGACTATCATAAAACATCATTACACCATATATACATGAAAAATACAGTATGACTTGACACGATAACATAAAATATAATTTTCGACGATTTTACATATTTTAAAATAATACGAGTGGTATAGATAGCATATGCATTCATGACATCATTTCATAATCTAAATTAGATTATACTTCATTCATATTAGGTTGCGGCTAGGAGTTGTGCCTTGTTATTTCAGTTCACTTCATAGTATATTGTTCCATCGCTGCAGGTGAGTTTTCATAGCCCCGTTTACATTTCATTATTTATTTCAAATCCCACGGGGGAGAATACATTGCACCATTTTTGTACGGACCTAAGTATCAAATTCAAGTACATTGCTTAAGTTACCGCATTGCCTTATTGAAAGTCCCGTGATTATCATGAACCGTTAATTTTGTTTAAGCAAGAGTGAGTCGATAGATCTATAGAGGGTGACGCCTCCATCCGCGTTGGTTATACCAACAGTCAAACGGATGCATTTCATTTTTATCATTATTAGAGTGTCTGGCAAAACACTCTGGAGGGGCATTTCATTAAGTCTAGCTTCGGGGTCATGAGCTTAAGGGCTATTGTACTATTTTTCATTTGATTTTTGTCATACACCTTATACTTGAGGTTACCGTATAACATTTCATTTTTATAAACCTATGAATCTCACCAACATTTTTGTTGACCGTTTTAGCAATGTATTTTCAGGTAATTAAAGTAACTCATGTTGGCATGTATTTGGACCTTCATGGAGTCGTGGAGTCGACGCGTCTCACCTTTTATTTCATGCACTTATGTTACGTTTGATCTTGTCGAACTTGTTTTTAATAAACTTGCAAAACCTTATGGGACCTATGTTTGTAAACTCTGAATGTTTTAAATAAATGATCTAACGTTGTATTTACTAAACGACACTTTAGGTCATTCAATATAACCTTGTATGAGATGCCATGATCGTTACACCCAGGTATTCCATTCCGCTGCCATAACAAGTAAATTCAGGATGTGACAGATTGTATGTAGTATGCTTCTTCAAAAGTCTCACTTTCATTCCTTGTAGGGCAATCCTTAGTGTAGTGAGGTCCTTCGCACTTTTCACATCCAACTTGGGCAGCATACACTTTTTCATTTCTTTTCTTCATATCTATACTAATTTTATCCAATTGAGCTTGAATTGCAGCATACCCGTCAAAATTAGTGTTGCTCTTAGTTCTAGTAGAGGTCCCATCGTGCCATTTTTGAGAATGATCAGCAGCTTCTTGGATGGCTTTTCTAGCATTTGTTGCGCTCATTTGTGGCACAGCTCCCTTAGCATCCAAGATTTGTCTAGCGGGCACGTCCAATCCTTGGTAAAACAGTATTATCTCCTGCATTTTGGTTAGATAGTATTGAGGACATCTTGCCAGTAGATCTTTGAAGCGCTCCCAAGCCTGATAGAGAGTTTCATTGGGCTCTTGCTGGTAACTATTGATGGCCTCCATCTTTTTAGCAGTCTTAGCAGGTGGACAATATCTTTTCAGGAATTTGCTCTTCAGATCTTCCCATGTTGTGATTGAACTGGCAGGTTCATTCTTTAGCCACTTATTAGCAGCTCCTTTAAGTGAAAGTGGGAAGATTCGAAGCATAAGTTGGTCAATAGAAACTCATTATGTACTAAACAGATATGCGATCTCGAGGACTTTATCTATATGTTCATTGGCATCTTCATTATCTGTCCCACTGAAAGCATTTTCTCTTAGCTCCTTGAGAAACTGACCCTTCATTTCAAACTTTGACTTGTCATCAAACTTTGGTCTAGCAACTCCTGAACTGTAGTCAGTACGAGTTTTGTTCATGTATTCCTCCATGGTAGTGTTTTCCGTCATTGTTTCTGTTTCTTCTTCCTCCTCTTGTTCAGAAAAATATTCAAGCTCGAATAAACTTGAAACTTCAACGCTTCTTGTGCT
>LBNU01003876.1:4172-15654 GCA_014162995.1 Artemisia annua | reverse complement strand
TGGGATACCCAAAACTTTTATTTTTCTTACATCTCTCCCGACACATATATTTTATAAGGTTTATAAGGATATCGGTCGCCACACCAAGTCGTTTAATACCCACCGTTCATATTTAAAAACAATTCCTCGTAAGTTAAAATAGTTCGTTTAATAAGTAAAATCACCTCAAAACGTTCTACCACTCACGGCTCAGAAAACTAAATTAAATACTCGAAATCACCGTAACCGTTATTCATTAAGTACGCATTTCGTTAGAGTTCCTAGTGCCAAGTCATATAGTGCCTATACGAAGTACTTAAATAGCCTAATTATTACGTAAAGAAATATACGTTTTCTCATAAACTCCAAACTTTTTAGCATAATTCTCAAAACTCAATAAAGTTATCGATAACTCAATTCTCACGTTTATAAAAATATAATGCGGTGAATTTAGAAAATGTCCCGAAATTACCGGTTGTCACAGCCTCCCAGCCTCAGAAGAAACCCGTCCCAGGTTTCACTTAGAATTTCCTGATGACAATGGCGCAAAGAGACGAGGATACTTCCTCTGAAATTCATCTTCGCGCTCCCACGTGAATTCCGGTCCATGACGAGAGTTCCAACGAACTTTGACGAACGGAATTCGACTACGTTTCAAACGTTTGATCTCACGATCCAAAATCTCAATAGGTTCTTCAACGAAGTTTAGTTTCTCATCCACACGAATTTCCTTCACAGGAATTACGACGGTTTCCTCCGAAAGGCACTTCTTCAAGTTACTCACGTGAAATACATCATGAACACTACTCAATTCCTAAGGTAACTCCAATCGATAAGCCACCGGTCCAATCCTATCTAGGATGGTAAACGGACCAATGTAGTGGGGGTTAAGCTTTCCACGTTTGCCAAAACGTATTACGCCTTTCCAAGGGGAGATCTTTAACATGACTCGGTCTCCGACTTGGAACTCTAGAGGCTTACGTCTCTTATCGGCATAACTTTTCTAACGATCTCGGGCAGTTTGTAAACGTTCACGAATCTGAATAATCTTCTCGGTAGTCTCCTGAATAAGTTCGGGGCCTGTAAGTTGACTTTCACCAACTTCTGCCCAGCAAACGGGTGAACGGCATTTTCGGCCATACAACGCCTCAAATGGTGCGGCCTTAATGCTGGTATGATAGCTATTATTTTATGAGAATTCGGCTAAGGGTAAATACTTCTCCCAGCCTTTACCGAAATCAATCACGAAAGCACGAAGCATATCCTCCAACGTTTGGATGGTTCTCTCACTTTGACCATCGGTTTGGGGATGATAGGCGGTTCTCATATCGAGTCGAGTCCCCAAAGCTACTTGGAGTGACTGCCAAAAAGTTGACGTAAAACGACTATCACGGTCTGAGATGNTATGATAGCTATTATTGTACGAGAATTCGGCTAAGGGTAAATACTTCTCCCAGCCTTTACCAAAATCAATCACGCAAGCATGAAGCATATGCTCCAACGTTTGGATGGTTCTCTCACTTTGACCATCGGTTTGGGGATGATAGGCGGTACTCATATCGAGTCGAGTCCCCAAAGCTGCTTGGAGTGACTGCCAAAAAGTTGACGTAAAACGACTATCACGATCCGAAATGATGGACAAAGGCACACCGTGACGGGCAAAAATCTCCTTCACGTAAAGTCGAGCGAGCTTATCAATACTATCACTCTCGCTAATCGCAAGGAAGTGAGCAGACTTCGTCAAACGATCGACAATTACCCAAATAGCGTCACAACCGCTAGCTGTTCTTGGTAACTTAGTAATAAAGTCCATGGTAATTCTCTCCCATTTCCAAACAGGTAATTCAGGCTGAATCAACAATCCTGACGGTCTCTGGTGTTCGGCCTTAACTCTAGAACATGTTAGGCATTTGCTGACATATAGAGCCACGTCAGCTTTCATGTTCGGCCACCAATAAAGTTTCTTCAAGTCATGATACATCTTATCAGCTCTAGGATGGATAGAGTATTTTGATTTATGTGACTCATGCATAATCAACTCACGAATTCCCCCATATAATGGTATCCAACTCCTTTCTCCAAAGCATAAGATTCCATCCTTACGCTTTGCGAAACCATTCTTGCTCTCTACCATCCCGTAGATGTTTTCGGCTGGTCGATTTTCATCCTTTAGCGCTTCAGCTTGAGCGGCAAATATCTGAGACTGTAGTGGTGAGTTGATCGTCATTCCCAGGGATCTAACTCTCAACGGCGGAATTCTCTCTTTCCTGCTAAGGGCATCTGCCACTATGTTGGCTTTTCCGGGGTGATAACGGATTTCGCAATCATAATCGTTAAGTAGCTCTACCCACCTACGCTGTCTCATATTCAACTCCTTTTGATTCAAGATATGCTGCAAACTCTTATGATCCGTATACACGACGCACTTGGTGCCATATAGGTAGTGTCTCCAAATCCTAAGGGCAAACATTACGGCTCCTAGCTCTAAGTCATGCGTGGTGTAATTCTTCTCGTGCTTCTTAAGCTGTCTAGAGGCATAAGCTATAACCTTGTCTCGTTGCATCAAAACGGCTCCCAAACCTTTGTGTGAAGCGTCGCAATACACGACAAGGTCTTCACTACCTTCGGGTAGGGCTAATATAGGTGCACTACACAGCTTTTCTTTTAGCAATTGGAACGCTTCCTCCTCCCTTTCTCCCCATTCATACTTAACACCCTTTTGAGTCAACTTAGTTAGCGACTTGGCTATCTTAGAGAATCCCTCGATGATACTCCTGTAATAACCAGCTAGACCTAAGAATTGACGAACTTCCGATGGGGTTGTTGGAGCAGTCCATTCTCTAATGGCCTCAATTTTTGAAGGATCCACGTGTACACCTTCACTATCAATCACGTGACCCAAGAACTGTACCTTTGGAATCCAAAATTCACACTTCGAGAATTTGGCATACAGTTGCTCTTGCCTCAATAACTCCAAAATGATTCTCAAATGCTCCTCATGTTCCTCCTTACTCTTGGAGTAAATTAGGATATCGTCTATGAATACTATCACAAACTTATCCAAGTACGGCTTACACACGCGGTTCATAAGGTCCATGAATACAGCAGGCGCGTTGGTTAAACCAAACGGCATCACTTGGAACTCATAGTGCCCGTAACGAGTTCTAAACGCGGTCTTAGGGATATCTTCTTCTCGAACCCTAAGTTGGTGGTATCCTGATCTCAAATCTATCTTCGAATAGATACTCGACCCTTGAAGCTGATCGAATAAGTCGTCGATCCTAGGCAAAGGGTATCGGTTCTTGACCGTTAGCTTGTTCAACTCTCGATAGTCGATACACATGCGAAACGATCCATCCTTCTTCTTCACGAACAACACCGGGGCTCCCCATGGTGACGAACTTGGTCGTATAAATCCCTTCTCCGTCAACTCCGTCAATTGCTTTGACAATTCCTCCAATTCAGAAGGAGCGAGCCGATAAGGTGCGCGAGCTACAGGAGCAGCGCCAGGCATCAACTCAATCTGAAACTCTACTTGTCTCTTAGGCGGAAGTCCGGGCAATTCGTCTGGGAACACATCCGGAAAATCTCTAACAATGGGCACATCCTCAATACTCTTCTCGCTCTTCTTCTTCTCTTCCACTTTCTTGCTAGAAATTTGAGCCATAAAAAGGTAACAGCCTTTTTCGACTAACTTTGGTATCTTAGTACAAGAGATGACACTCAACCGGGAAGGATATCCGCGGTCGCCTCGATCTCCTTGTATACTCAATACCTCCTTACCATAGGGAACTCGCACAACCTTCTCGTCGCATACTATATTCGCACGATACTTCGACAACCAATCCATCCCAATAATGACGTCAAAACTTCCTAGTGGGACCGGCAACAGGTCTATATTAAAAGGGCGATTAAGGAAATTCAACGTGCATCCACGGATAATAGTGCTTATTCTCTCAATATTCCCATTGGCTAACTCTACATCATAGTCGGTTCCTAGAGGCATCGGGGCTATTCCTAATAGAGGCATAAATGTAATGGACACGAAACTTCTATCGGCACCCGTATCGAAAAGTATGGAAGCATAGCGATTGTTGAGAAGGAACGTACCCGTGACGACGTTCGGATCCTCCCTGAACTCCTTGCCAACCGCGTACACTCTCCCTTGAGCTGCTTCCACTTCCACTTTCACTTGCGGAGCCTCAATAGCTTGCATAGCACGATTTCCTCCTGCTCCTTGGTGCCCTTGCTGATACCCCGTATTTCCATTACTTCGGTACCCCCGATTCCCTCCATTCCCAACATTACCAACACCCAACGACTCACGACACTCGTTCCTGTAGTGTCCCTTCTTACCACATCCAAAGCAGGTGATATTAGCCTTCCAATCATTTCCTGGTGCGACTTGTGCCATAGCCAGGGGTCGGGATCTACAATCCTTAGCAAGATGCCCTGGCTTCGCACAGTTTCTACATATCACACCACAACGTCCTTCATGATGACGGTTGCATCTTCTACACCAGGGTTTACTCCCTCCAGTGTTCTTCTGTTCTCCATTACCCATAGCATAAGCCTTAGCAGTCTCCTGTCGTTTGTTAGGCCTGTCATGTCCCTTGGCATGGTCATTCCTCTTCCTCTTATCTTTCTTCCCTTTCTCAGCATTCTCCAACACGATGGAATCCACTAGACTCTGAGCTAGTGACATAGCCTCATGCAGATTTGCAGGCCTTGCTGCAATCACATCATTCCTTGTTGCTAGAGGCAAACCATCCGTGTAACGCTCAATCTTGAGGGCTTCAGTTTTGACCATGTCCGGGCAAAGCAACGACAATTCTTGATATCGACGGTTGTAAGTCGTCATATCATATCCCTTCACTTTATGGTTCCAAAACTAAATCTCCAACTTCTTGATCTCATTCCTTGGGCAGTAGGTCTTAACCAACAGCTCCTTAAGTTGCTCCCATGTCATACCATATGCAACTTCATCTCCAACAGACTTATGATAGTTATTCCACCAAGTCAACGCTTCATCCTTAAAAGTGAACGTTGAAAACTTCACTTTCGCATTCTCAGCACAGTACTGACGGTAAACACCGATTCAGTCTTTTCTATCCATCTCAACAAGTACACAACTCCTTCAGTTCCACAGAAATCGATAGGGCCACAAGCACATAACTCTTTGTAGTTACAACCACGCGTTCGGATAGGTAGTGGAATTCCAGCAGAGGTATTGGAGTGGTTCGATTCCGCTAACAGTTCGGCAACGCGTTGATTCACAAGCTGATTGATCATATCCTGATCGACCGCAGGAGTGTTAGGCGGAAAGTGACCATTGTCACCCTGGACTTCAACATTCGGGTTTTGGGCATTATGATTGGTGGCGTGATGGTGATCGGGTGTGGGAGTTTCAGCATTTCGTTGAGGACGTCGTCCTCGACGACTAGTAGCAGCCACAACAGGGCTAGTTCGAGTAGACCTGACAGGGTTTCGTCGTGGAGCCATCAATCTGAATTCACGACACAAGTTTCCATAAGATTCCCAAAACACAATCATAACGTCCGATAGCAGAGTCAATAATCAATAGATAGAATATCAATGAAATACCAATCACAATTAAGCCACAACCCATAGAGTATCAAAATACGAATACAAAAGGCACATTCATTCATAAAGAAAAGAGTCGATACATCGTTTCAACATGATAGAGTAGATAGATAGCAACAATCCAAAAGATACAACCAAAGGAAAATAGGAACACAAGACGGTATAAATAAACTAGCTTTTCTAACCAAGGACTACTCGGTTTAGAAAGCGAAGCGACAACATCCAATAACAACTCTAGCCACGTCCCTGACGAAGAACTCTGAGCTCGTCCTGCAGACTCTTCACCTCTCTCCACACAGAAGCAATCTCAACACTATGGGTCTCCTGATCCCTCTTGAGGTCAGCAACCTCTCTCTCCAGATATGCCGATCTCCTCCATAGTTTGCTATCCGCATCCCTGGCGGTAAGGAAACCCCTCTGAAGGATCTCCAACTGATCCCGCAGATCTGACAGGTCACCCCTCAATACCCTGATCCTACCAAGCACAAATCCCATGTCATTCCTCAGATCATCTATCGTCCTAGCAGACTCATCTCCCATCTGCTCAACCAAGGCACTAATCCTAGCACTCTGCATCCTCAATCTATCCCAAACTCTCCCAAGTTCCCCATACTCTGCCGCCTCTGACGAAACTACTGACGGCACATCCGACCCAGGTGAGAGGGGAGGTACATCCATCTCATCTGGTGGTGGAATGAAAGGTAAAGGTGATAATGGTGGTGAATCCGGCTCATCTGAATGAGCAGAATGAGCGGGGCTCTGAGCTGGATCAATGGCATCATCAGGTACATCCTCCTCCTCCTCCTCCTCAGGAGGGTCTACATCTTCATCCTCCTCCTCCTCGGGAGGGTCTACATCCTCATCCTTCTCATCCATGTGGGGATCAATATCCTCATCCTCCTCAGAGTAGGACTCCATAAGCCTACGCCTCTGAGAGGGCGAACCAATAGGTGATGAAGTCGGTGATCTCGAACGGCGACATAATAAGGAAGTGGGTGATGATGACAGAAGAGGGTGAGCATGAAGCTGAATAGGCGGTGATAAAGGTCGTACTGACACACGAGCTGTAGTGCGATAAGGAAATTGCGAAGTCCGAGCTCGTGCCAGCACCTGATGTAAAGTAAGCTGTCGCAAAGAGCCGGGGCGATCGGCTGATGAAACAGATAGCTGAGCAACAGGTGGAGTATGTGGGCCTGAAGTGGCCGATGATAAAGAAGCAATAGCAGAATCTCAGACGATCATGTGGGGATCATCCTGAGCAGGAAGAACCTGAGTCCGTGCTGGTCCAAATGGATCAACAAAGTTACTCTCGAATACATCAGCGATAGGTGAAGGCATGTCTGTGACAACGGTATAAGGATAGGTGTAAGATTTTCAAAATAAATCGAACGCGCATCTAACGTAAACTTAACGATATAGCTTCTAAAATTAAAATAACGCATTACTCTAATCACGTATAAAATCGTAAAAACTGCTTAAATCAAATCATCATAATAACCAAAACTCAACACTCAAATAATATCTCAAAATATATATACCATGTCAAATCGATAAACCAAAACCATCGCAATAATCATAGTGTAAAATACCAATCTCAACTTAAATTCTCGCATCTATCTCAAAATAATCATTTCATAAATTCATATCGTTCAAAACTTATCTTAAATGAAGACTTCGGTTTGGCAGCTGGCAGGCGTTGGTCGAGGATCGATGTTTATATATGAAAATAGTTATAGTTTAGGTTTTGTATGTACCTAGTTCTCTATAACCTTGGCTCTGATACCAATCTGTAACACCCCCAAAATTCGTACAGCGGAAGACTTACAAGCTTTCGGGGTGCTACGGGGAATTGGTATCATCACAAGTATAGAGAAGAATATAATCCCTCAATGACATAAATCACGAAAGTCAAATAATCCACATAGCACGTAGTAGCATTTAAAGCATATAGGAATCCATCAAATAGCACACAAAAGGTCAAGGTCAAATGATATGACCTTATGGATCGATAAGTCATCGTACGAATGGTCGACGACTTATCAAATTCGTCAACTTGATAAGTCCAACCATTTGTCGACTTACTTATTAGCCCTTGAGTTATATCATTAGTCATAGGATGCATTTTTCGTCCACATGGTCGCTTAATATTCTTATTGGGCTCCTTTTGGGCTCGTCAGTCCAATAGGTCCAACAACACTATTAATTACCCGTTATCGATAAATAAATCCGAGACTTTATTCAGAATAAGGTTAACTAGTCATTACCATAACAACAATAAGCTTTGGACTTGCTTAGCGTGTGCTCGAATATTTAATAATTCACTTCGAACATTACATTTGTTTTGAACCCATAAGGATTCCTTTTTAAAGACTTTCCGTTATTAACTCGTAATATGAATTCGTTATATATTTATTTAATAAGGTTCCGATAAATATTAATCTAACTTAATAGTTAATAGTTATCGTCACGTTATTATTTTATTTATTACGTTACCTATTTATTATATAAGTGAACATATATACATATGTTTACACACACATATATATATATATATATATATATATATATATATATATATATATATATANTATATTTTCCGTCACTTCCAATATTTTACCATACCAACTAATTTAATTTACCGCAAGTTCCATATAATCTCATATGTTAAAAATTTCCAATAAATCACAACCATTAACCAAACTTATTACAAAACCAAATAATTAACACGTATTGGCTACTAGGACCAAACCACGACCATGAGGTCTCGGCTTTGACCCCTCAACGAGCCAAACCCACCCTAGCCGTGACCTTAGGGTCTCGGCATGGGCTCTTCTCGGCTAGGCCGAGCCTACCGTACGACCAAAACAACAAAAACAACAACACCACTTCAAGAAACTAAAACAAATTCATCCAAAATCAATCAAACATCAACCAAATCATATACCAAATTTACTAATTACCAAAAATAACCATAACAACCTAAAATCGTGGGTTTGACCCATGGTTTGACCGTGTTCTCACCAAATTCGAACCCAAATCCCTTCCATTCGATACCAAACGTGACCAAAGGATGAAAAATCAATAAACCCATCAAGTCTTTGTACCCAAAATGAAGAAATACGCGGGGTTTGACTCGTATGTGAGTCAACCCACGCAAAAATACTTTAACCTACCTTTTTCTTGTAGATCTACGTACCAAAGTAAATAAAGAGGTGGTGGTGATGGTTTGTAGGCGGCGGTGTGGTAGAAAATAGGTGGTGGAGTTAGTTTTTAGGCGCGTGTGGTATGTAGGGTGAAAGAGGGTTGGATTTAATGAGTTTTGATGGTGGTGGCGGGATGGAGACGACAGTGGTGGTGGCGGCGTAGGGGTGGCCGGCGGCTGGTGCAAAGAGGGAGAGAGAGATGTGTGTGATGAAGATGAAGATATGATATAATAAAATTAGTTTTAGGGTTTTTAGTGGTATAGGTTTGGGATTATGGCAAAACTAGTCCCTCTAGTTTCCATCTTTATAAACTAATGAAAATGGGACACCCAAAACTTTTATTTTTCTTACATCTCTCCCGACACATATATTTTATAAGGTTTCTAAGTATATCGGTCGCCACACCAAGTCGTTTAATACCCACCGTTCATATTTAAAAACAATTCCTCATAAGTTAAAATAGTTCGTTTAATAAGTAAAATCACCTCAAAACGTTCTACCACTCACGGCTCAGAAAACTAAATTAAATACTCGAAATCACCGTAACCGTAATTCATTAAATACGCATTTTGTTAGAGTTCCTAGTGCCAAGTCATATAGTGCCTATACGAAGTACTTAAATAGCCTAATTATTACGTAAAGAAATATACGTTTTCTCATAAACTCCAAACTTTTTAGCGTAATTCTCAAAACTCAATAAAGTTATCGATAACTCAATTCTCACGTTTATAAAAATATAATGCGGTGAATTTAGAAAATGTCCCGAAATTACCGGTTGTCACAATGCATGCCAATAGCGTTTTTGAATTGTATTAACAATGCAAGAAAAATTGATTTTTCCAATTCGTGAAAAGATTTTCAAGATAAGAATTGGGGTTTTTATGCACAAAATCAAGTTTTCTTATTATCATGCCATAATGGTTGTTTAAAGAAAAGAGATATCATTACTTCCCCAATTTTTAATTTTTGTGTGCAAAAGAATCCTAGACTCAGATTAGAGGAGATAAATTTATTAGGTTATCTAAAATGATATATGTTCCATCATTCCTAATCCTAATCGACGGAACTTTTTCAATAGATATGTTACCCTTTTGTACGTTATCCCTAAGAAAGTGGTGACGAATTTCAATGTGTTTGGTACGAGAGTGTTGCACGAGGTTTTTACTTAAATCTATTGCTCCTTTATTATCACACATGATTGGAATATCATCAAGTGTAATGCCATAGTCTACGAGAGCTTGTTTCATCCATAGTGCTTGTGGACATGTCTTTCCGGCGCTTACATATTCGGCTTCGGTTGTGGAGATAGCTAGTGCTGTTTGTTTCTTGGAGAACCAAGAAGTTAAACAACAAGCCATGAAGGTACAAATGCCACTAGTGCTTTTTCGATCCACATAATCTCCCGCATGATCAGAGTCGGCATAAACTATAGTTTTTATGTCGGTCCCCTTAGGATACCATAACCCTAAGTGCATAGTGCCTTTAATGTATTGGAAGATACTCTTAACCGCTTCTAAATGAGAAGTTTTGGGATCTTCTTGGAAGCGAGCACAAAGGTAGACACTAAACATGATATCGGGCCTACTTGCCGTTAGGTATAATAAACATCCTATCATACCTCAATACTTAGTACTATCTACGGATTCACCCTCTTCATCCCACTGGTACAAAAAGTTGTATCGGTTACACCCAAAATGTGTGACGATATGCATATAGTCACACACGTTTTTTTCATCGTGTGTCACCAAAGGTCCCGCCACCGTAGGTGGTATATGGTCACATTGTTGAGTTCGTGGCCTTTCCATCGAAAAAGAGTGACCAAAACCCCGAATATGTGTGACAAATTAGGCACAAGTTTTGTTGGATTAGTCATTATCAGTGACCGTAAATACCTTATAGTCAAACGAATATTTTTTGAGAGTAACTATTGTTCGTCCTTTGGCCACATAAACATAGTAACATATGTGACATTTGAGATGAGTCTTTCTAGTAAATGTGTATTTTGTGTGACTATTTCCCGTCTTTGGCCACATGAATATACAAAAATGTGACGTTTGTGAGATTTAGTAACACAATGGGTGTTGCTTTTTTGGAGTTAGTCACCATACAATTTAAAACAAAGTGGCCAAAAGTGTTAATAAGTGTGACCATATGCTCTTTAAAGTGAACAAATGTGTATTTGTGTGACTATGATCTCCAATGGCCACATGAATTTATGTTTGTGTGGCCTTTTGTAATATTTAGTCACGCAAACCATGTTGTTTGGGTATTTAGTCACATACAAATTAATCAAACAGTGGCCAAAGCGTTAATAAGTGTGACCATATGTTGTTAAAGTGAAGAAATTATTTTTTGTGTGACTATTGATGATCCAATGGTCAATTGAATTTATGTTTGTGTGGCCTTCGTAATATTTAGTCTCACACGAATTAAGCAAAACAGTGACGAAAAGTGTTAATAAGTGTGACTATATGCATCTTTTAGTCACATTCAAAAATCAATATATATCAAAACAATTCAATATTATCAAAACAAATTCAATACAATGAAATTGGAATGTATATAAGTGAACACAATATAAAATTGGGACATCCTTTCATACACCAAAGGATCCTTGTCGGCTTACAATAGTTTCCTAAGTACTATAATCTTTTCCATAAGAGACTAGCAACTTCGAGCGCTTGAATCCTGAGCAG
>LBNU01003875.1:32074-48707 GCA_014162995.1 Artemisia annua | reverse complement strand
AGTGGGGAAAGTGAAGTGGATATCCTAACACATGCTCACCAACTCTATCGTCAAGAAAACCCGACGTTCATGAATGAAGACGCTTGGACGGTGTTGCGCAAACATCGAAAATGGGACGCGCCGGAAGCGGTTGATTTAACCGGCGACGTCCCAAGCCAAACAAACGAGTCTTTGTTTGGTCATGACGAAGAACCACGGCCCATTGGCAAAAAAAGGGCTTCCAAGAAACAAAAATCCGAGGCCACGACAAGCACCGGAGCCACGGCTAGCACCGGTGGGTCCATTTCTTCGTTAATGTTTGCGGAGATGATGCGCGAAGAGTTAAGGTCGAAACGTGAAGATGCGAGTAAGGCGTATCAGGCGACAGCCGAAAATCAAGCCGCACAACAAAGGATGAAAGAGCTGGAATTTTTGATGCTCGACACCACCGGCAAAGATCCACATTGGGTGGCATTCATTAATACGGAAAAGGATCGAATCGCCGCTAAACTTGGGTTGCCTCCGCGTCAATTATGAATAATTATGTGATGTAGTGTTTTATTGATTTCGTTTTTTTTTTAGTATCGTTATTTTTTTTATTTTTTTTTAGTATCGTTATTTTTTTTTAGTATCGTAATGTAATGTAATGTTATGTTTTAAATAAATGAAGTGTTTGTTAAAAATTGGGGTTGAAATTGAAAATATTCGGGGTGGAGGTGAGTTAAGGTGAGTTATAGGTGAGTTATGTTACCGGGGTGGAAAGTCAAGAGTTAAGGTTAAAAGGGAAAAGCTGATGTGGCGCTGACGTGGCAGTGCGTTAAGAGTTAACACCAAGTTACCTTACCACATGCTCTTAGAGAACATTCAATTTTAAATTAACATCTTAGACGAGTTTTTTATAATTTAAAACCGATAGTAATGTACATATCTATTATTTATTTTTTTTCGAAAGGCAAATTTTATTAACACACCAAAACGCCAAAAGGCGACAAACTCCAAGAGGCTACAAGGAGGAGCCTTAGAACTACTATCAAAAATACCAAAGCAATAATACAAGAAAAAGAAGAAAACTCGCTCACAAAGGCTCATTTAAGCTATAAGGTTTTGAGACCCAGTTATCCCAGTTTAGAGATGAACGAGCACTCCTATTCTTAAGCCAAACGAGAGATAACATGTGCACCGATGGGAAGATGTCTTCATGTTTAGCCTTCTGTAACTCATCAGGATTAACATGAAGGATTTTATTTCGCCACTTCCAAGTCGACCAAAGAAGAACATAGCAAACGCCAAATAATGCTTTCACCACACTTTTGTCGTTGAAAGGCAATTTTATTTTGCGATAAATTATGTTCTCTAAAGAGAGGTCATCAGGAGGTCGGATGTTCCACCAACTCCAAATCTTCAACCAAGTAGTCCTTATATTGGGGCAACTAATAAGGCAATGGTCCAACGTTTCTTCATGATCATTACAGAAGAGACAATTGGAAGATGCGAGATTGATCCCTTTATTTATCAAATTTGAACGGGTTGGCAAGCGATTTAAAGACGCCCTCCAAAGGAAAATATTAACCTTTTTCGGCACCCAAGAGTTCCATTTGAAACTCACCTCCAAGTTTGATTCCTCCAGTAACTTAGATTGTATTAGATCAGAAAGACTTTTCACTGAAAACTTACCTATTCTCTAACCACTTTTCATATCAAGTTAAACTCTCATAGTTTAACTTAGACGGTCACAACACAACTATCCACAAAGGGTGTGAATTGGCGAGAACACCCTGACCTCGAGTGCTTTTTAACACCAGTTATTGTTCACCCCACAAGAAATAGTTCTGACAACTCTCCTGAACCAGTCATTAAAAAAACTCTTGAAAACAAATGTAAGGCTACAGGAGTAGTCTATGTTTCGACTTGAAACCCCCAAAAAAACACATTAAAAAAATGAATTTTAATTTTTTTATCACTCTCGGATTCTCATAGAATAATTTTAATCATAACTGGAATGATATGACCAGATCATTGATCCTAATAATGTTTGTATGCCTCTGTGTAATCCTTTCTAACTCTTATTTGCTCCTTGCTTAACTCTAGCTTTTTAATAACATATACACCTTTCAAAAAGAATCTTCAAAACACCTAACTGGAGATATATAGATGATAGAACGATTAGCAATATTCTAACGAATTATTTCCAAAACTTCATTTTTATGCAACGAAAAACATATACTTTTTTTCAAAGAAGGTCTAGTCATGGCCTACAATTTGTGGCATGTATCGCGTACTTATAACTCATTTAGTTAATCATGTCATGAACCCTAATTAAACCAGAGACGTTTAATAAACAAGTTAGCAGTTTTGAGCCGGTTGCAACACAAACTAGGATTAAAATTTATAGGATAAATATAATTGTAGTAGGTAAGAACGTTTGGATATCAAAAAGGGTTTTTTTTTTTTTTTTTTTTTTTTTTTTTTTTTTTTTTTTTTTTTTTTTTTCCCTTCACTACTTTTTATATTTTTTTTTTTTTTTTTTTTTTTTTTTTTTTTTTTTTTTTTTTTTTAACCTGTGCCCTCAAGCACATGTTAATGTATGTAATTCTCATTACATATACTCACAAATTACCATAGATAAATGTAATTTTGAATTTAATAATCTCTTACTTTACTTTTATATAAACTCAAATGTGTGCTCTTGGGCACATTTTAGAAAATTCATATCAAAAAATACATCGAAATTCTGATTACATCCAACTAGAAACCAAATGCAACCATATAATAATACATTATTGAAATATATACAGTTAGTTTGTGATATCACCCAAAACTCTTTTACTTTCTTAGTCTTTATTTGAAACGGAGAGTATGGAATTTGTATCTTATGGTTTCCAAAATAGTACATATATGATGGTCTTTTTGACTATATAATGTATATGTAGTGCTATAAATGTAGCTGTATATGTAATGTATGTCTACCAGCAAAAGGGTATGGAGTAAAGCTTAGGCAAATATGAATACAATGTAGGCCATACTTTTCTTACCATATACTTTTATATTTTTGCCCCATATTTTTTTTTTTTTTTGTGAAATGTACATCAAGATAGATGACATCTTACCAAATTATCTACAACTGTTAACAAGAAAGGATTATGAAAATGAAAGATTTATTATCTATCCATTGACAGTTTGACACTTCCTAAAGGTTGGAGATACAAGTTGTGTGTGTTTAGATTTCTACTAACTCAAGTTTATTAATTCGTTGTAATGTTTATATAAGGATGGTATTAGTTTATTTGTTAGAATGTAAGATGAAATGAGACAAAGATGAGATGATGAAAAATTAGAAAGTCAACTATTTTCATCATAGCATACATTAGTATTATTTTCAATAATATGATAAAGTACGATTATTTCATTTAAAGAATGACGGTTTAATCATTTAATAGCTTAGCCTTCATAATATACCATCATTGGGGCATTGTCCAAAAGAAACATTCGACATTGCATTCTTTGAAGGCGTTGAAAAAACATTTCACCCGGTACATAGATTAAGAAGAATATCTAGCTGGTATAGAATGATATAATCAAAGAGCATTTTGCGCATAACAGTATCAAATTGNACAAGGTAACAGAATATTGTTTTCCACCAAGCCTAAATTTCATCAATTCTCTAGTTAAAATCTCACTATCACTCATTTCTCTTTTAACCCTCAAGGAACTGAAAAACTCCAAGCACCATTCCTTGTATACAGGTTCTTTGATCTCCACAGCTGGTATGTGCTATTTTACACATACTTTTGACCTTAGTTTAAGTGTGTAAAAGACCAAAAACTAACGTGAAATGCCAAAAAAAACCCTACTATATAAGGATGGTATTAGTTTATTTGTTAGAATGTAAGATGAAATGAGACAAATATGAGATGATGAAAAATTAGAAAGTCAACTATATATTTTCATCATAGCAAACCCTCTCATAGAATTAGTATTATTTCCAATCTACTATCTATATAAAACAAGGTTTTGCTAAAAAAAAATTCCTCTCAAAATAGCTAAGATAATTACACGTGTATAATCATCTCATCTAACGGTCCTGGTGCTATTCACGCTCTAAACATTAAACTGCAACAATTTTGGACGGCATTCCTCTCCTATTCCTCATTTTGGTATCATCACATAAAAAAAACACATACACAATCCTCTCAAGATCCCCTTCTCAAACCCTAACCTAAAATCAATAGTTGATCCATAAAGATTGCACATCAAGATCAAAATCCCTAACTTTTGCCTACAATTAAAAATTATGGCGGCATATCCATTACCAAATCCCTAATGTTGTACACCGGATCTAGAGAAACCAGAAACACGCAACCACCAATTTTTTAAAGCAAAACGCTGTTTGATCATCAAAGATTCAGCACATGCCTATTAAAGAAACGATTTTTGATGATCGGCTGATAAAGAAACGTTTTCTTAAAAAAAAAAAAAAAAAAAAAAAAAAAAAAAAAAAAAAAAAAAAAAAAAAAATATAAATTAAAAAAAAAAAAAAAAAAAAACCCTCCCCACAATTTGCTCAAGGTAACCAACACAAGATTTGCTTTATTGATCTTCATATTTTGAATTTATTCCCAATAATTTTAGCCCTAATTTCGAGTCATTGTTGTTTTTAATGATTATACTAGCCCCGTTTATGTTTTTCGTGTTCATTCCAATATATAATCATGAATTTAAATTTGTGAACAGGTCGATTCGTGAATTAAATTCATCATCTTTACAAATGAATAAAAGTTCTATGTAAGTTATAATATTATATGCATAGTAAGTGCTTGATTAAATGCCTCAATGATGAGAAAAGGTTCTAAGTGAAGATCACTTATCATTTACAGCTTTATGTGATTTCAACTTTAAGCTATGGTTGGAAATGGCTATTGAAAATGAAGGTATTTTCAAACTAATCCACTTATTTTTTTTTGTTTCTTAACTCTACGGCTGTTTGGTTTTTCTTTTGCTGTCAAATTAGGGGTCATTTGGTGTGAATTTTTAGCCGTAAAAAAGGGGCTGTTTGGTTTCTATTTTGCTGTCAAAATGAAGACTATATATTACCTTGTGAAATGATGAATACTTGTGTATTAGGAGAAGGCATATGTGAAGGAAATCGCGATAGCGAATTAAGTAAATGACCGTGCATTGGCAATACCACATCAGAGTGCCATACATGTGGTGCCATAGATTACAGAACCTGTGAAGGTGTGTGATCATGTCCATTTTATTTTGGTTTTGTGTTTTATAACAAATTGATTCTAATCTTTAACTTCTCATATTGCAAGTCACATAGGTTTGATCATATTCCCGATCACAGTACGTCTCCATACTACTTACCTGAAGTCGCACAAATCTTCAATACAATTTGTCCCGGATGTAAAATCCTCAAAAAGGCCAAGGTTAGGTATTATTATGTTGCATACCAATTCATTGAAATGTGCTCACAGTAAGTACCTATGAGTAAATTTCATGATTATTTACTTTTATGTTTTCATTTTTGGGACTTGTGAGATAGGAACGATAAGTCCTCAGTTAATCGAATATATACCAATTACCATATGTATCTTCAAACTATGTTATATGTTGTCAATGCGTCTTACTCTCATTCCATACTAATTATTATAGTTCTAAGATAATCGTGTGCGGACAGAAAGCCATTTTACAACATCTAGCAGTTTAAGCTGTTTAGGAATTTGATTCTTTGCAGATCGTAGGACTTCTTTCAATAGGGTTTCTTTTAACTAACAGTATGTTGCATGTTAAAGTATGTATTAAAATTGTTTTATAGAGATGATTAAGTTCTAAGTTTGCTTAGGCATCCGGTTGTAATAGGAAACATACTGATACATGATTTTGCACTGTATATATTTGTCCTGGTGATTTGTGTTCATGTAAATCCCTTTGTGGTATGTCAAGAAACATGTAATTAGAGTATACTTATAGGTTAACATTAAAAGGCTATTTAAGAATGATAATCATGTTACTACATATGCATAAACCGTCTTTTGTGCTTTCAGGTGGCTATTTGCGACTTCAAATGGTTCAAATAAAGTTTTCCAAGCATTTAAGGATGCTGTAAAGTTATTTAAAAGGAAGGTATTTGGAAATGGCAATATGTAAACATATACAATAGTACTTACTGTTTTTTTTCCTTTTCTTTTTCTTTATTTGCATACTTTTTGTATGTTTATTTGGACAAATGAAGATGTGAGAAGGCGTGTTGCAGATTATTTTGGCACTACAAGGAGATGGAAAGTCGATTGTGACAATGAGATGGTTCTGAAATTTCATCATTTCTAGACATGAATCGGTTCCACGTCCCACTATTGAACAACGAGTAAGTAATGATTAATTAATTATGTCGATGCTGCAACAAATACGTTAACTGCAAAAATTACACTCTGAACATTGTTTAACAAGTTTTTCATAGGCTTTAATCAATATGATATTTACTATTTGCTTCATTTTACAAATTACAACTTAATTTGTATGTCATTTTTAATTTGTCATAGCTCATAACAATTATGCTAAACATTCTTACTTATTATGAACTTTTTTCTTTTTGTTATAAATACGTATTCGTTTTATTCATATGCAACAAATTATCATGTCGTTCAATTTTTGATTAGTTTAATCCCACACAAGAATATTAATTCACTAATAGTCTAATACTAACATTTGATATAATGAAAGTAGCCCGTCCATCTAGCAGGTCATGTAATTAGTTTCTTTCTATATAGGTTAGTAATATATGATTGAATAATGATACTGTTCTTTTTAATTCATCTCATCCCATTCTATTGTAAGTGGGTCAAAGTTGGTATCTCTAAAAACCATATCGTATGAGTGCCAGGCAAACTAACGTTTGGGAGCTGCATTGAAGGAAAGGCATACCAACATGAGTTTCATTCCAGGTATTCGAACAACACTCGTATCCTTGAATTGAATTATATTTCCACACTTTTTACCTAATCAAAATCTATTTCTTTCCCACCTTCTGGACCAAGAACATTTTGATGTAAGCGTACAAACTTGTCTAAAATATGTAGTTGTTACTAACAATAAGAGTTGTGGTATCTCATTGCTCTAAACGAGTGGGTATTTTATGTGTCTCTGGAAAGCTAAACCAAACTTTATAATGTTTAAAAGGGCTGAAACCTTCAAATAAATATTGTTCCCAAAAGCTTACGAGGGTCAATTTACCCTCAACGAGATAATCCTGTACAAAAACTTATGCTTTTAGATAAGCTTTGCACAAACACGTGTAATCAGTAAAAGTTTTCTTATAGCAAAGTAGTATAAAACTCAGAGTGAAGATCGCAATCAATACATGATTGCAAACATTTGTTATTGCACTTTGCCCAAGTGTAGCTAAACCGGTAAACGAATCATTTCTATGATGAATTTATGACAGGCTCAACTAATATGACGTGTGCAAACATCTAGGCCCAGGGGAGGTGATTAGACTTTAGGTTTCACATGCGCATTTTCAAAATGATCATCTTTATTTCTTGAATACTGATCATATATTTTGACTGATTGGCATTTGTCGTATGTAAGGTATGTTTGTACATCCGTTCAAAAAAAGGTATGTTTGTACATACTCTGTTGACATAATGTTAATAGTTTCAAAATGTGAACCCAAACACTTCATACTCTTTCACAATTTGATGTTATTGTCATTTTAATCAAGACAGAAACCAATATTATCAATGTTGTGGAGTGAAGAATTTGGCAATTGATGAGTGCTCAAACACTCATCATTTTTGATAAAATCTGAACTGCAAAACATACAAAAACACTCAGAAATGCATCAAAATACTGAAAATATTTCAAAATTGTGTTTTATATGTTTTAGATGCAAAATGAGTAAAAACAAATGAAAAACGAAACAAAGTTTGCATAATTGGCAGTTTCAGTCCCCCAACTTCATAAATTGGCAGAATTAGTCCCTGAATGTTTAAAATGGAAGAAAAGTCAACTTTATCCTTGGGAAGTCAAACATGTCTCACTAATAATCCCTGGATAAAGTTTACCAAAATGGCAAACTTTACCCCTCAAGTTTTGAAATTGGCAAAATTAGTTCCCTGGGTATTTAAAAATGGAAATTATCAAAATATACCCTTGTACTATTCATTAACTTACAATTTGAACCTTTTTGATAAAACTTTTGGGAAATTTACATTTTAACCCCCCTAAGAATCCAAAATGACATAAAAGTCCTTTAAGTTTTTAAAAATGCAAATTATCAACTTTGGTCCTTGTGTGGCTTACGGTCCGCTATGTATGAATGGCCAGGTTTAGCCTTGAAGGAAGTTTGAAAAGTGGCAGCAAGCCCCTTAAATGCAGCTTTGACAACTTTATCCTTGGGCTGTATTACAACTAAAAACCAAACCAACCCCTTACCTTATTTTCTAAGACCAACCAAACAACGTTGGCTCTGAAACCAGTCAGGCAGAAAGACAGTCAACCAGAAGACAATGTGTGGTCAGAGTAGAGTCGGTCACAACTATGAAAACGAGTCAAGTGCAATAGCCAAAGGAGTATAGGGATTCCTCAGGTCGTTTAAATCCGACGAGGGTATTGGTGGTGTGATCGAAAGAGGATGTGTTGGATCCAACCTTTATTAGGATATATGAGTGAAAGTGAGATTGATTGTACAATTAAACTGTAGTGCGGCACGTGTATGATGAATTGATATACATGAGAAGATACAAGATCACGACAAGTACATTACTCTGAAATATGGAGACGGTGTGTGACCAGAATCTAAGATAAGTTATTAGTTGGTGATATAAAGACGTGCTACGTACGAAAAGTGGATAAAGTGCAGAACAATATAAATCTGTACCAGAACACCTAGTGAAGAGAGACATATTGTCTTTACAGATGAGCAGGACAAAAGAAAATTTTTAAGAAAAAGTAGACCAAGTTTTTGTTTGAGAGGTTTGAGTTTGAGTTGTATTATTCATGGAATTATAATTGCTAATTAAACTAATTAAATTTAAAATAATACTAAACTAATTTATAAATATGAAAGTTTCAAAATTACCTAACAATCACAGAAGTCCTAAAAATTACAAAAAGTTCCTAAAAGAATAAAAAATATTTTAGAAGTTAATATCTTAATATTAATAAACAAAAACTAATTAATATTATAAATAGAGATGAACAGTTATAATTCTAAGGAAAATTACTGAAAACTCAAAAAATAGAACTAGAAAATTATAAAAAAAAAGCTTACTGTTTATAATAAAATTAACAAAACGCTATTACATGGTAGAGGGTTTGTAACTAATTACTAATTGTAATTATTATTACATTCTAAGAAGTACTGATGAACGCAGGTGAAATTTAAAGAGAGTTCTACGGAATTATGCGCTTTAATACGTGGCGGAAGTCTGGGAAAATCGAGTATAAAGAACTGTGTAGGCGTGTACTTAGTAAAAGTTTAAAAAAAAAAAAGATGAGGAATGAGCAGAACAGGTCGTATGTACGACCTAGAAGCGATACCACTAAGAGTTTCAGGAATTGAGGTTTTTGTTTTTTGATTTTCTTTTCTACAAAAACTGCGTTGTAAACAACTTGAAATTGTGAGGGAAACTGTGTTAGCAGAAACGTCCAAACTGAGTGCAGAAAAGATGCTTGAGAAGATGCGAGCGTTTTGACATTGGCAGTGAGCTTTGAGGTTAGTAGGCTCAAGGCAGAAGAGCGAAGTGGCCCCATAGCTCGACAGGTGAGAGGCTAAAGTACATTCTCCGCGCGAACAGAAGCGGTCTCGGCACAACCAGCTACAAAAACGAATTACCTCACCCAACAAGCTCAATTAACAACAATCATCTCACACTTTAATATAAGAACAACAAGCAGATTTAGCCAACAAGAGCAATAAGCTGTATGAGCTTTCAAAAGCTTACACACACTATCCAATAATACCAATAGCAACTAAAAACACAGCTGGAACAATAAACAACAACTGATTCAAGCAACACAAGGATCACAGATCAAAAATTAAGAACAATAGCTAGCAGCAGCAAAGGTTGCTAGTCAAGATTATGGGCTAAAAATAACCTGGAGATAAGCACAACAAGACCAAATACTATACAATGCTCAAGACACCTAAAGGACTATCCAAAACATCAAAATCAAAATAAAATGGTGCAAAGATTGGACAAAGAAATGGCCAAATGAAAAATCTCTGGTTCAAAACCCTGTGTGCAGGGAGGTTCACAGAAAAAGGGCTTAAGTTTGAGGCCCAAATAAGCAGTTGAATAGGCTAACCCCCAAAAATCCACAAAAATCCATTTAAACTTCACCAACCAACATCCAAATCCACAAAAGCACAATGCCAAATCCAGAATTAAAGTCCTACACTAAATTCACACATTTTATTCAAAAACTGCATTTAGTGAGGTTTTTGCTTCATAAAAAACTTGAAAATTGACTTTGATTGGAACTTTGATTCGAATTCTTACTTACTGAATAAGTTGTTTTAACCCTAAGAACATTAAATTAAAGGACAAGATGACCAAGTTTCAAACCAATATGCAGATATATGAACCACAAATTTCATCAGATTAACAAACAAGATGGATTTAAGAGGATATTGACTTTTTATAAAAAAGCAATTGATTTTAGTAGTTCAAATGAGGTATACGCCAGGCTAAATGTGTTCTATATGCAGACAAGGACAACGAACAGACGCCCGGAGCCATAGACCACATATAATCAAGCCAACAATCCTAAACACCCTTTAACTGAGCTCTAGAAGCATATATTTTCAAATCCAACAGCACTTATATCCATGTCGCTAGATACGGAGTGCCCAAGTAGCGTAAATGGTGGGAGGCGACAGACAGCCAGAGTGGAAAAAACAGAGTTATAACATGTTAAGCGGGCACGTGCGAAAACCTGGGAGACCGAGGTCAGGAGCATGCGAGTTCGGAGTGGGATAAAGTAGGTTTAGAGGCGACACGAGCTGCGTCGTTCGCAACACAGATCGAGCCCAGAGACCTATGATTGAGGTGCACATGATGATCAGACTAGAATACAGTGAATAGACATGTGAGAAAAAAGCACGAGCTGTCAGCGATTATGCACGCAACTTATGCGATGACGAAAGAAATGGGCGGACACGCGAAAGGCTATACAGGAGGAGCCATGGTCCGAGCCAGGACAAACAATCAACAGCCGAGAGAAAACGCGAACCCGTGATGTTGAGGCTCCCGTGGCACAGAGCCACCGCTAGAGCCCATCGGCCATCCGGCTATGTTGACCATGCTCCAGCGCTATCTGCCAGTGCAGGTTACCCTGAGGGTTTTTTTTGTCTGGTGATTGATTGTGTTGTGTTCGTTGTTATGTTTGGTATTGCTGGATTCTGTTGAAGGGTGAGCGGTGTTAATGGTGTCTAAGTAGTTGAATAGAGCGGGGGTGGTGTGCTGGTGAGGGTTACTGCCTACTGCGCGCAGTACCAAACCAATGTGTAACAACTTTAGATTATTAAACGAAATTTGAGTAGAAATTGACAATTCAAATTAATACGGGCCGGCCCGGCGCGGGGCCGGGGCGGGTGACTTGGAATTGTGATCAAAAAGGAGTTATCATACACTGAAATCACTTAAGTGACAATACTTAAAAGCTTGAAAAAATACAATTAAACGTTGAGAAATTTAACTAACGAGCTAAACTAGACTAGTTTCACTAACCCTCTTCACAGTTGCATCTTCTCTTTATATGAGGCACTTCTAGGGTTTATGACCACTCTCTGAACCCTTTCCACTTGCCTTCTCAACCGTTGGATGCCAAATTCGATCTGGGTGGACCTACTGCACTGCTTTTGGCCCAAAACCTTATATACAACGTTGTGAACAATTTTGTATGGATTAGGTGTGGTATTTAATGCTTGGGGGTGGGTTGGTGAGACACCAAAGGTGGCTATGGATGGTGGGGGAGCATGTGGGAGAGATGGGGAGGTGGGTGAAGTAACCCTGAAAATGGCGGTGATTTGTTGGGAGGTTAGGGGTGGTCAAACCCCCATTGTGATCCGAGTTTAAAATTAAACGGGGAGGGAGTTAATTAAGGGTTTGGGCCTGGGTTTTGGGTTTAATGGCAAGGGGTGGATGGACTTGGGGTTGGCTGGGTTTTATGGGTTATATAAGATAAAGGGTCCGCGGTTTGGTTTAAGGTTTCACAAGGACCAAAAGTGTAATTTGACCAAACAAAGACTGTTTGGCACACTTTTCAAAGTTGTTACCAAGGACCAAATTGCCAACTTCCAATACACAGAGGCCAAAATATCCATTTTCCATTTTTCAAATACCCAAGGACCCATTTTTGTAAATTTCCCAAAGTTTCAGGGGACCAAAATTGCCATTTGCCCAAAATTTCACTCCAAGGACCCATTTTTGATAACTTAAAACATTTCAAGGACCTTAAATGATAAAACTCCCACTTTTTTAGATTCCAGGACTTAGTTTTGCCAATTTTGAAAGTTGGGGGAACTAAAACTGCCAATATCTGCAAACCTTTGCTCCATTTTTCATTTGTTTTTAAAAATTTTGCCATTTGAACATATAAAACACGATCCTTGGATATTTTCATCATTTTGATGTGATTTTGCGTGTTTTCAGATGTTTTGCGTTTCAGAATTGACCAAAAATGATGAGTGTTTGAGCACTCATCACCAACCCATTCCACCCTTTACCCCAACTCTCTTCCTGTGGCCCAACTCCCATCCCACGGCCCAAACAAATAAAAACCCACCCCCGTTATAAACCCAAGTCAAACCCCCCGTTTGACTACCCCTTCCCTCCACAAAACCACCATCACTGCTCCTCCAAAAAACTACCTGGTTTTCACCCCAACTTGCTCACCAACTCTGCTACCCTTCCATACTATGTTCCCTCCACTAATACAACAATCCAAAGAGTATTAATTGCTCAGAAAATCCTCCAAGCAACCACATGGACTTTTGGTGCCAAAATAGAAATCAAAGGCTAAGATTAGTTGCAGTGATCCAATGGCTTGTATTCTTGATGGGAAATGCTCAGGAACCCCTCCAAGTCCTTATAAGTGAAAGAAAGAGGAGAGAAGCTGAGTAGCTAGCTGTAGTATAGTTTAGTTTTAGTTTTCAATGTCGTTTTAATTAATTTCTCATTTCCAGTGTACCATTTAGCTTTAAATTGTTAAGTTAAGTGTTTTCAGTGTTTATGAAACTCATTTCAATCCTTAATTTCAAGTTTCCAGTTCATTCTCAGTTTATGTTCAATTTCATTAAAAATCTCAATATTGCATTAAAGTTGTTAACAGTGGTGTTTAGTGTCCTTAAAGCTTCTACAAGCTCTTTATAAAGGATCTATAAACTTATATAAACACTTAGTTTAGTTTAATCCAGAAAATAAAAAAAATACTCAAAAATAGTGAAAAATAGATCATGATTCAAAAATCAGTTGTGAAGAAGATTCAAGCAAGAAAAAGAAGTGATCCTGGATGGCTTGGGTTATAGTGCTTCATGGGAAGCTATAGGATTGGTTCTTGGGTTCTTGTTCTCAGTTTCATGCTTTGAAACCTTTGTAAGCCTTAATTTTTCATTAAGTCCCATTTATTGTTTCATCTGTTCTTGTGTTTGTTTATCTGTGTTTTTATGTTACATTTGCTTAGTTTAGTGGTATTATAACTTAAAATAGCTTAGTTGTTCATTATAATTCAAGTTTGCTCAGTTTTTCTTGTTCATTGCCATAGTAGCATAATCTTGATTCAGGAGTTGTAGTTGTTAAGTTCAGTGTTTTTATGCTTATATAGTCTCAGTCAATCATAGTGTAACTTCTGAAATCAGTTTTGTAGCTTAGATCATGCATATGTTTTTAAAATCTCATTTATATATCTGTTAAGGGTTGTTTGGCTTAGAGGATTCTATTGGGTTTGATGTTGCTTCAGTGGTTGAATTTTGTTCAGTCATGTTCCATTAGGTCCATTTAGTTCATATAAACCATTAAATTCAGTAGTCTTATATAAGAAAGTCAAAATCACCATGAATGTCCCTTAACTGTTAACTGTGTAGATATTTAGGATCCATGAACCATCATTTCATTATATAAGTTGTTGTTTTAACTTATTTTGGGCTTATTTCATCTTATTACAACTTATTTAGTCTATAGTAGTCATTAGAATCTCAAATAAGTCAAAGTTCCATGTTTCTTCTCAAAAGTCAAAATTCATAGTTGACAGTTTTTTCTAAAAATGGCAAGATTTTTCATGGTCTTGTTTTTCAGTTTAAGCTTATGAGCTTCTGGATATTCAATATTTGGTTGCTTATCTTAGTTGGACTAATTTTATTTTATTTTTATTAATTTTCTTTAATGCTTAAATTATTGCTTGATTTTGCCTGTTTTTCATATACCTCCCCTGCACCAGGAGAGTTTTTCTCACAAGCTCATTTTCAAAAGCTTCAATTGCACTCAACAGTGATCTTTAGCTTGTGTCATTTGTGGATTTAGTGTCCTCACTATACCATCCTAATGTGGTTATGCTTATTTGCCTTCTTTTTGCTCATTGTACTGCTTATTTTGGCCCATCATTATTCACTCATCACATGAACTACACTGACTCATCAGTGTATTCATGCTACTTTCACAAGCTCCTTGTGAGTTGATCAGTGGGTCCCACAGTGAGCTTTTGGGTTCTTTGAGAAGCCCTTAGGCTGGACTAGTTGGTTCAGGGTTCCAGTTGGTTTCTAGCATATTGGTTAAGCTTCTAGAGACCTGCAAGTTAACCCTTGGTCTGTTTGTATTTCAGTGGTGTTGGGACTTGCTTATATTGGTATTGATCTTGTTCATTGTTATTTTTCTTGTTGTCTCAGCTTATCTTAGTCTCTTTCATTTGTTATTTACTTATTTTTACTTTAGTGTTTAGATTGTAGCTTGTTGCATAAGCATTCTTAACTTGAAAATTCCAAGTTAAGCTTAAATAAGCTTAACTGTTGGGATCAAAAGCTCCAACTGAGCTTATTTCTAAAATTTGAAAAAGTTGTTTTTGTAAAAAGCTTTTATTTTTGGTTGATAAGCAGTTGTGTAAAAGAAAAATAAAAAATAAAATAGTTTGTGAAAAAGGGTGTTGGAGGGGTTCGAACCCTGGTTGCTTAGCCCAGATCTCAAACCAAAGTTGAGCACCATCTGCCCTATACGTGTGTTAGTGTTTATTGTTTTCTTTATTTTATTTATAGTACTAGTTGTTCTTTTTAGCTTAATAAGCTTATCTGCTTATTTTCCTGCTTATTTATAAGCTTTTCTTCACTTTTATATTTTTCCTAGCTTCTTTTCAGTACTTAGTATTTGTATAAAAATTTTCATAATTATTATTTTTCATTTAGTATTTATAATAATTTAAAATAGTTTAATTAGTATATAAATAGTTTTTAATTAATAATAATTATTTAAATAGTCTAATAAATATTTTTCTTTTTCCAATAATTTTCTTTTATCATTAGGTTTGTAAAAAAGTAATTTTCATAGCTGTAGCCTTTTTATTTCTTAAAACTCGCGTTTTATTTTGTTCGTTAACGTAGTTTTAAATTAAACTTTTGCGTTTTTAGTTTTTAAGCGTTTTTAGGTTATTTGGTTTCCAGTAATTGTTGATATTGTTTATTTGAATCATTTTCTTTTATATTTCCTTCGTTTTACTCACTCAAATCCTTTTTCATTCAAAATCACTCGATCACGAATCCGTTTTAATACCATTCACACCTCGTAGGGACATAACGACCCGGGGATATTCTATACTCCTTTGGACATTTGCATTGGTTTCTAGATAGTTTGACTTTGTTTGACTACATCCGTGGTTGAATATAAGTTGACCTATTTTAAGCAAATCAGCAATCCATGGAGGAGAGTTATTTTGAGAATCTACCAGGGAAGGGAAGGGACTCTGAATCTAAACATCAATCCTCATGCCGATCCAGCCGAGGACACATTTATACTGTCAAAGAACAAGTGTGCACCTAAAGGAATTAGGAGTGACATTGCAGACTATTGGTTAACCTTAAAGGAAGCCCGTGCTTGCAAGGAGAGTGGAGATATCTCCAAGTGGAACAAATATTCTGATTCTTTAAAAGCTAAGATCCGCAACATTAACAGTAAGGTAAATGATATCCTGTATTTGCATGATTTCATTTTTGTAAGTTGACATGACTTTGTAGTTGGTAGAAGTAGCAAACTAGGCAGGTTGCGCGACAAACATGTTATTTATAAATCTTATATTATAAGCACTAATTAATGGGTTAGATATGATAGAACTATACTATTATTAATTTACATTTAATGAACATAGTCATTAGTAGAGGTGGCGTCCGGCGGGATGAAAGTAACTAATTTTTTGGTAGTGTCTATATGGTTAGGTAATGGGTGGAAACAGGTAATGTATTAGTACATGTTGCAGATAGATGGATTGGGTTGAGAGCCGAAGATCATTTGTTAAACGTTTAGTATGATTAGTGAGTTGGATTAATAATCAAAACTATGTTGCTAGATTGTCTTTAATATGGTGATTTTAAAAGTTGTATACATTAGATTCACTTTTTTTTTTTTTTTTTTTTTTTTTTTTTTTTTTTTTTTTTTTTTTTTTTTTTTTT
>LBNU01003875.1:11888-31389 GCA_014162995.1 Artemisia annua | reverse complement strand
AACCGCGAGCCTCTCCTTAGGGGATAACCCCACTCCTATTCCCGATTCGTCTGATATCATTAGAGCTTGTGGTTCCCAAGTGAGGACTTCCCGGTCGGTCACCCAAACCGGTACTACTCTCACTTAGGCTCGCTTAACTACTTAAGCCTTTACCACTAGACCACAAACCCCTGAGGCTAGTAATATGATAAAGTAGGATTATTTCATTTAAAGAATGACGGTTTAATCATTGGGGCATTGTCCAAAAGAAACATTCGACATTGCATTCTTTGAAGGCGTTGAAAACAAAAACATCTCACCCGGTACATAGATTAAGAAGAATATCTAGCTGGTATAGAATGATATAACCAAAGAGCATTTTGCGCATAACAGTATCAAATTGTGATACAAAGCTATTTTCTTCAACAGCGACAGAACCAAGATCAACTATGACCGGATGCACAAATTTTTTCAAACCGTAATATAAAAACAATATCGAAAAAACGGATGCATTTAAGATGCATTTAGAAAAATCGACGTTCTTTTCAAAAATTAACACTACATGAAAAAACCATAAGTATCCTGGAACCCACGGGAACCCTCTGGTTCTATCCCTGTTCTTCAACATGTCGAAGGTTCAAATCTAACTTATAATATTTAGTGTAGTTGACTCTAAGGTCTGTATGCGTTTGAAGTTTCAAAAGGGGTTTAAAATAAATAAAACGAAAGAAAGAAAAGGCATGAGGCTTTCGGGGTGTAGTGGGGAATGAGGTTTTCATGGAGGTTTTCTTCATGATGTGTAATCACTTGTTAATGGTCCCAGACAAATCTTTCTAGGGATTTGTGTCTTTATGAATGTATAGCATATGAAGCGATGAATACAATCGTTAAAAGCTATGTTGTCAAGTGTCAACTTTATATCTAGATGAGTCTCCTATATGTAATTCTTTTCACACTCTACAGTCATAAAAAAATAATTATATTAAGGGGTATTATTTCCTCCGTATATATGCCGTAACATAATTCAGAAGTTAAGTTTAAAATCGATAGTTGTGAGTTTTTGATGATGCTTCAACACTGTACATGGCATTCATGCTGAAAAGTTTATGCCGATAAGAAGGAGAAATAGTATGTACTTAGTAGTTTGCTCAGTTCTTGATATGATAAAGTGAAAAATGTTTGGTCGAGGATAATAAGATGTTTGTTTCTATGCATGTTAACGTATCTTTCTTTTAACATCATCTTATGTATATGCTAGCAAGAAGACAGATAAACAATATTACAAACGTTTCACACAAGATTTGATTGGATCGGTAATCCATTCTAACCAAACGGGGTTTACAATATCCAAGATAATATTATACCAAAGACTTTCAAACATTCAGAAATATTATACTAAACGAGCACTAATAATAATCAACTGTAACTTGATGTTCCTAAAACGTTGTATTTTCATAAAGAGATTTTTTTGGTCCATTTCATAGAGAGAATTCGAAAGTTAAGCTATTGCAATTTTCATATAAACTTGAAAGATGACAACAACTTACCTAAAGACTAAAGTCCATTTTGATCAAAGTTGAATGGGCTAATACACCTAGCCCATAGGTTTGATTTGGCCGACCATTCTTTTTGTTTAATAAAAGGCTGAAAGCGTCTTGTACAAACTTAACATAGTAATAAACGAGGTGCAGGAACCCGCCGCGTTGCGGCGGGGGTGTTTACAACATTTTCAGATGGTCGTATGTGTAAAAAATGAATGGTAAATGAAACAATTGTACGAAATTTAGTACTTATATTATAGCATTCGTCCCATGTACATATGAAACAACAATCGTTTACATTTAAATTTTAACACTAATTCATGTAAACCCACTTAGTGTCCCTTTCCTGCTACCTCTTATGTAGCCCAATTCCCGAGTCTTTCTTTGCCAATATTAATATTGAAAGGTACCTGTAAGTGCACACAAGTTTTTCTCCATTAGCAAGAGTTGTTGTATGTTTGTTTTCAACGTCAATTAGAACACGGGGGATGGCTATTTGCTTAACAACTGCTGTGACAAACAGCGAGTACGCAAGGAGCTTTAAAGGTCCCGGTAAAACAAATATCATTGATTAGTAACTACAATGTAAAAATCAGATTCATTATATGTAGTAAAAATGTATTAGTTGCCACCTGGAACCACAATAATCAAATAACAATTCCCAACTGGAGTTACTATTTTCTAAATCACATCGTCATTTTCCTTTCATAAGTTAGTACAGAATGCCCGTTCACACGATACTATTGCCATATTGCANTAATTGAGGTTCTTATTTTATTCTTTAACTTAATTAATGAAACTTATGTTTTTTTATTCATCATCATCATTGATGATAAAGTTTTATCTTATGTGATTTAATTAATGAACTTGTTTTTATTTTGTAGGATCCATTGAGGGTGGTGGCAGTCATAGACCCCAAAAAAACCATACCTCCCAAATCCAGCAATAATATCATTCCATCTCACTTACACTTTTTTCATACCTCCCAACCCATTTTTAGTGGCAACCATAGACTTTTCATACCTCCCAACTTTTTTTCTTTTTTTTTTTTTTTTTCATAAATAAACAATTTAATAAAAACATAAATATTTCATTAATAATTAAAATAAAACAACATTACATAATACTTAAAAAAAACAACATTACATAATACTTAAAAAATAGGAATTGGAAGCACTTTTTGTTTTTCTTTGATCCATGGTTATATTTTTGTTAGTTTAAAATAGGAATTGAAAGTATATTTTGAGGATGGAAAAGGTAGTATATATAGGGAATTTTTTATTTTTATTTTTTTATTTATTTATTTATTATTATTTTTTTTTTTTTTGTTTCTCACACCCAACGGTCAAAAAACTCCCATCAACGGTCGAATTTTTACAACGTTCGTTTCAAAAACTCTCCAAACCGTGGAGGTTATAATCACCGCTGAGACCATAAACTTCACCAAACCGCTGGGGTGGCGGCGGTGTTCCCCGGCGGTTTGGTCCAAACCGCCCACCCATAGACTCCCACTGCCACTACCCTGATAGAGATTCTTATTTTTAGTCTATGTTAAATTTTTGTTTATAGAAAATGCTATTGCACGTAGCATTTAATTTTTCAATTCAGGTTCTAGACTTGTGTACAAAATCAATCATATACTTTTTTTAAATGGTTGTTGGTTGTTGTGTCAAACAAAAAAAGATAATGGCTTTTTTATCTATTAGTTATATTTTGATTAATTTATAAAATATATATACGACTTGTTGAACATTCTTTGAAGATAACACGCGAATGTGACGCATTTTTGTTTTATGCTAAAATTAGTTTCGTACTGCCATAGTTCGAATATGTTGACATGCACTATAAGGATCGGTTTATGCTAGTTGTTACGTCTACGGTCGGATAAATTAATTTAAATGCGTTTATATGTGTTTCGATGTTAATATAAAATTAATAAAAGGATGCATATATGTTTAAAACGAGGTGCAGGAACCCGCCGCGTTGCGGCGGGGGTGTTTACAACATTTTCAGATGGTCGTATGTGTAAAAAATGGAATGGTAAATGAAACAATTGTACGAAATTTAGTACTTATATTATAGCATTCGTCCCATGTACATATGAAACAACAATCGTTTACATTTAAATTTTAACACTAATTCATGTAAACCCACTTACTGTCCCTTTCCTGCTACCTCTTATGTAGCCCAATTCCCGAGTCTTTCTTTGCCAATATTAATATTGAAAGGTACCTGTAAGTGCACACAAGTTTTTCTCCATTAGCAAGAGTTGTTGTATGTTTGTTTTCAACGTCAATTAGAACACGGGGGATGGCTATTTGCTTAACAACTGCTGTGACAAACAGCGAGTACGCAAGGAGCTTTAAAGGTCCCGGTAAAACAAATATCATTGATTAGTAACTACAATGTAAAAATCAGATTCATTATATGTAGTAAAAATGTATTAGTTGCCACCTGGAACCACAATAATCAAATAACAATTCCCAACTGGAGTTACTATTTTCTAAATCACATCGTCATTTTCCTTTCATAAGTTAGTACAGAATGCCCGTTCACACGATACTATTGCCATATTGTAAGTATCAGCGATTAGTTCGTTCAATATTGCAAAACATTCATTTACAATCAAACACAAAATTGATTAGAAAGTAATCAAAACAAAGGGGACTCTAAAATTTAGAAGGTGATTTTAGACTAAATTCTAGTTTTTAACCGTTTATATTTAGAAACTGTTTGGTTTTTCACGCCCTTACTCGAATTGGCCCACAAGTGACTGAATGAGTCGATATTAGCACCTTTCATTAGTACGACTAATAAACTACTCCTTTTTTCTCACGTAGATTTAAGAAGGAAATTCATTAAAAGCTAACTGTTGCCTGTGCCAATAATGTTTTTGTATTGGAGCCGAAAACCCCAAAAGGTCGTAGCCGGTGGAGGAGGACAGAATGTAGTCAAAGTGTGAGTGTAAAGCAAAATTTTTAAGTACATGTATAAAGAAATAAATATGAATTAAATAGAATAAATGCGTTACCTCGAATGTCATCATATTAAATAGAGAGATGCTCTTCGACAGCGAAAAAAGCAACTTGGTTGCTGGACTTTTACAATTATTGAGACGATATCAACATATGCACAATGAAAAAAAAATATAATTTAACCAACTTAAGACACGACATAATACAATGGAAAAAAGGTATGCCTCTGTTTCTAAATTTCAACTTACTTGTAGTCAACGTGTCATGGTAAGTCGTTTGGTTCGACAACCATCTGATTTCTCGGCTAATACATTCGTTATTCCTTTCCTGTGAAGCGCAAGTGCTGTGGCAAAGCAGCAAATCCCAGCCCCCTTATTACCACTTCATAGTCTTCCATTGCAAGTACAATTACAACAAATTTAGGTGCACAACAGCCCCGGATAATGTACTTCACATGCGTTATTATACAAAGAAAATAGTGAGCGCTAATAGATGATGTATTTAAAGATGTTTTTGCAAAGCGCATCAAATTATTACCTCTCCGTTTTTTGGTCTTAATCTCTGCAATTATATCCTTCGCCAGGTCTTCTCGATTACCAATCACCCACCCACTGCAAATGAAGAAAACATTGAGCTTCGCTTTGGGTGGACTAATGAGAATAAAAAAACGCTGCGTCAATTACAAAATTTCATAACATTTTCGCACAAACGGCTAGATTTCCAAACAAAGACCAAAACAAAAAATCTTATACCTCTGGATGTTATTGCAGCACATAAAAACGCCTAACGATGCACTTCTGATTTTTTGACAAATACGCTATGTATTCCTTTCCTGTGAAGTGCAAGTGTTGCTGCGTTTAGAGATAAAATACACATATATGGAAGAAATAGAGCAGTGTGTCGTACCTTAGATGTAAAAGAAGCAATGGAAGAAATAGACCGTGCCTCTGAATCTCAAAATCTATCACAATGAACTTCAATCCATATACGAACCATCACAAAGAGCTGCAAACAACAAAACCAACATAATAAGATCATAAAGTAAAAATTCTTAGTAAACACAAACCGATGCCCAAAAATATAAACACATATTCATGTACCTCAGTGGCCTTATAAGGTTTGAAGTAGCTAAATTAGCTCACAAGGTGACAAAATAGGCTAACCGAATGAGCCCCTTTCGTATCAAGTTTCAAGAAGCTAAATCAGCTCATAAGATAGGAAAATTAGCTAATCGAAACAGCAAAAAATTATGTATTGAGTCACCGAACACAATACATCATTTTTTAAAAAGAACCTAAAAACACACAATAATTATAACAAAAGATTAAAACTCTATATAAAGATATGATGAAACATACACGAATGCAGCAGCTAAAGAGGTAGGTGATCGGAGTTACAACCATGAAGACACCGCTGCAAGCCTCGCTGGAAGACGCCGTGGGTTCGTGTGTTGTGTTATCTGGTGCGCTTGATACCATTGAGAAGATGAAGAAAGATGACTGAGATGGTTCTGGAATCTGTAATGAATATCAAAAGGCGGTGCGTGGTCGGTTTACTTATCTACGAAACAATACCCGCACCGATTCAATACGCACACCGAAAAGCTGGATCACGTAGTCGGACTAACCAAGATTAATGGGCTAAGCGGGCCAGTTACCTGATGGGCTAACAAAATCGGGCCAGTGTAAATAATATAATATTCCACCGACGTTTGGTTTTAGTATAGATATAGAAAAATAAAAAGCCCCCGCCGCGTTGCGGCGGGTAATGCTGCGGGTTTTTTTACCAAGTAGACGTTGAGATCATACTCTTCCCAGTAGAAAAAAATACATTCAAGTTCAGATACTTCGTTAAAATTTTACAAAAAAAATGCTACATGGCAAAAAATGCATAAAAAAATTGTTTGGTCAACAGGCTAAATATAGCAAACCAAGGAATCCCAAACACTCCCTTAACAACTTAACTACAACAAACCACAATAATACAGATCGAAGTAACCTTCATTTGTAATAGACCATGTTCACGTTTTTTTTCGCAAGTGAGGACATATAAACAGATAAAAGATATTACAAATAGAGGGGCTAACAATGCTTTCAGTATCTATATGGCTTCACACATACCATGCAATTGTCCAATATATTTGACAAAGACCCGCCTCTGTTGTATTTGAAAGCCTAATGTTGAAAGCATGAGTAGGTAAATACCCGCGCAGTTTCCATAACGTATTCCGGATATGGAATGCATGCTCAACTTAGGGTAGACTCAGGTATACAAACACATATTCATGAGCGTAAGTCATCAGTGTTGCTATGGCAGGCTGAATACTCCCATCTTTCCAACAGCTTCCGTCTTTGCAGCAGATTCCGTCATCGGGAATGATTCCATGTTCGAACCCTGCACAAAAAACATAATCAATCAATATAAAAACATGTAATAATCAAATAACAAATATTGATGAATATACCACAACCATACCTGGCCACCAACCCCGCATAACAATTATTTTTTCACCATGAACATACCACAACCATACATGGTGACAAAAAAAAGGCCGTTAAGATCAGCGATATGTGAAAATATCATACAAATACTACAATAGTAACTTCTAATGTTCAGAAACCACCAAATAATATAAAATTTCTTATTCAGTACACCTTTTTAATTTTAAAACACACCCATTTGTCTTTTACCTCATGTCCTCATGAATGCTATATTAAGCCTAAAGACATAAGTTTCAAGCAGATAAGAAATTAATCACTTACAACATGTCAAAATACCATCAATTTTGTTAAAAATAACTTATGGTTGCTACCACTGACAAAAACTAAATGGAGAAGAGTCACAGACTTACCACAGAGTGAAGAATTTGGAAGTCACCTTATCTGAACACAATTATGCCGTTCAAATCATTCCTCTCCTACTTCTGAATTGACACGCACATAACATAATTAAGTAAGGGATAACCACCAAACCATTTAAAAAAAAGAAAAAAGAAAAAGGAAAACCAACAAACCAATAACCACCCAGATCCAACTGAATACCTCCGACTTACTGGCCGCCGGTATTCTGACGGCAAACGTCTCTTCATCAAACCGAGCACGTATTTTATCCTGAAATTAGTTTGGCGTAATTTGGTATTAACTCACCGGTCACCACTCACCCAGTCATAGTTATCAATTCCAGAAATGCGTACAAGGAGTAGAAGAAGCGGTGGATACTTATCGTGTATTTTTGGGGTGAGCGCTTTATGGGCTACCGTTAATGACACCTGATGAGCTAAGCCCAACAAAGCCCAATAGACTAAAATATAATTTCTGCCGCCTCAAGCGGATTAGTATATACAAGGAATATGATGCCCGCCGCGTTGCGGCGGGACTTTTATTCGCTAGATAATTTTTTTTATTAATTTGTGTCTAGTATGTGATCGTTATGACGTATTGTTGTGTTAGTTTTTCACCAGTCTATTATGTTGCTGGTTCTATTAAGTTACTTATTGAATGTCTGATAGCAATCATTTGCCAAACAAAAACACACCCAAAAGTGACATACCTTGATTGCCCATCACAGCCTAGAAAACACGAATCATATCGGATTTGCCAAATTTATTAGATTATATTGAGTTTCAGAGAAAGTTTGAAGTTTATACTTGATTTTATTGGAAAAATGATTTCGTGAACAATGGTGCAAGTTTCGTAATTTTTCGAGTCCGTTTGCTATGTCGAATGAGTCACGAATCGTTTTAACGAAAAGTTTAGCTAAATTGATAGTTCTAGTCCCTCCTTTCTATTTTCGGATCTGACCCTCACTATATGAATTTTCATTTGTAACCCTACAACTTTTATATTTAAACCATATTTATATTTAATTATTTCATTTTAACTTATAATTCTCTCTCCCTCTCTTTGTTACCTCCGGCCAGCCACCATCATTTCCGGCGACCAACATTGCCGGAATATTTTCCGGCGAATCATTTTCCTAGCCGAATCGTTAGATCGGCTTACCCTTGTTATTTCTGGAGCTCGTGAGCTCGCGACTCCCTCCATAACACTCTCACGCGCCACCCACCGCCACGACAGTCAACACCACCGCTACACCATCACCCCACCACCCCTTTTCTCTCGGTAAAACATCTTCACGCGCCTTCCCCTTAACCCGTTTTTATTTTATTCGAAGCCCTAATTTTGAAATCTTTAATAAAACCGATTTATATATGTTGAGCCACAATTTTGATGGCACTCAGAGAAGGATTTATATATGGTGGCCCGACAGTGTGATTGTGGCCCTTTTCTCTCGGTATAACATACACCGATCTAGAACCCAAGAAAAAAGTCACCTGAAGATCTGAACGTTTTCTGGTATTCGGTGGTCAAAGGTGTCACCAAGTTTTGAGGAAAGAAACAGTGGTCAAAACTGTGATATATTATTCAAAGTACCAATAGTTTAAGAGGAACTTGTCAGCAATTAAGTTACNACACGCACATAACATAATTAAGTAAGGGATAACCACCAAACCATTTAAAAAAAAGAAAAAAGAAAAAGGAAAACCAACAAACCAATAACCACCCAGATCCAACTGAATACCTCCGACTTACTGGCCGCCGGTATTCTGACGGCAAACGTCTCTTCATCAAACCGAGCACGTATTTTATCCTGAAATTAGTTTGGCGTAATTTGGTATTAACTCACCGGTCACCACTCACCCAGTCATAGTTATCAATTCCAGAAATGCGTACAAAGAGTAGAAGAAGCGGTGGATACTTATCGTGTATTTTTGGGGTGAGCGCTTTATGGGCTACCGTTAATGACACCTGATGAGCTAAGCCCAACAAAGCCCAATAGACTAAAATATAATTTCTGCCGCCTCAAGCGGATTAGTATATATAGGGAATAACATACGTTTATAGCTTTATAGTCTCACCTACGTACAGATTCTGTATAGGCCCATACTCTATCACACTTGATACTGTAAAGATGTTGATTTTCTCATACTTTAAAAAAGTAGATATATATTATTGAAGTTTATATGTCCGTTAGAAGTGTAGGATTTTCAATTTTGTATATGTTTATCGATGTGACAAACGTTATCCATGCACACGTACTCCAATATACAAGCAATTAAAGCATCTTATAGTTACGGTACACCTACATAATGTATTTATTGGTGTGCACAAATAAAAGTTGAGAGTGTGCAAATCAATTCTCTATAAAGATACAAAGTGTGTTATTTAGTGTTAAAATTATACAAAATGTTGCAAGTGTAGTATTAATGGTGGTTTCGAGTTAGTGTTGATATATTTCTAACTTCTTGCTAGTTTGTTTATATATTTATATGACATAATAATTTGTCTTTAAAAAAACAAAGCGTGTAATTTTGTCACACTTTTAAAGTTCTTTCATAAAATTGCGGTGATAGTAGAAACGAAAACTCGACAATTTAAATACATTTCATACTGTCAGAATGTTAAGGCAAATTGTCATGTTTTATTTTTTCGATCACAGTTTTACACTTATAACTCCATGTGTATGTCCAAAACAATATGTGCAATTGGGTATTATTGTTGTAGTGTGCAAACATAAGATCAGTGTTTATATTTAATAGAAGAATTCTGCCAATGATGATAAATTATTTATAAATACAAAGAGACAATTAGCCCTAGATCATCGCTAACAGCCATGATTAAATTGCAAAAACCTTGTTTCTTATGTCTTAAACAAGTATTTTTTATAAAATAAACATATATAGATCCATGTGTGTGTGTTTATAATATTCACATCTTCTGTTTTGCTAATGATGTGTATGCCACAACAAAATGGATCAGAACATATTTGGTTTCTATGATGTTTCGTCTTGAGATCTATCACGGAGTCTACAAGTGTTTCTTGATTAAATTAAGTAAACGTTCATGCGATGAATGGTACTACTATATTTTTTAATTTTCTTCTCATAACATTGATATCATAAATCTATTTCAAATGTTTTAAGCAGGACTTAAGCCATAATCATTTAGTTTTAGAGCTTCTCGCACAACATAAAATACTAGTATTAAGACACAAACCCTTTTATGAATAGTAGCACTAAAACCGCACCAACCCGCATGATGTTCACCCCTACCATATACTTTCGTATCATAATATAAGTTTACTTTTTTTTTAATTGTCCTAAACCTAGTGTTTACCTTAATTACAACCGGTTAAAATGATTATCTATCTATATCTATCTATATCTATATCTATATCTATATATATATAAAGATTGAGTTCCCATATTAAATGTGAGCATTAATGCCACAAGTTAAGAAACTCCTATATATATATAAAGATTGAGTTCCCATATTAAATGTGAGCATTAATGCCACAAGTTAAGAAACTCAATTAAGTTGTTTAAGCTAATGGAAAAAAGTGGTTTAAGCTCAAGCTCATTGTTATTGTACACTCGGAGTTTAGTATGAGCTTTAAAGAGCTATTAAACCTTATTTATTGTACGCATTAATTTTCATTTACATAATGTATTAATGAAATACTATTATCCAAAGTTGCTCATAATCTCATTTAATCTAATGCTCGAATTTTCAATAACGCCCCATTGGTCCAATATTGAAAGAGCTCAATAAAAGTTGTTGCCACTACTCAGCCCCTTCAATTTTCCAGCACATTCTTGCACTTCCAGTACCTGCCATTTCAAATGAAGAATAGTCAAGGCTAAGTATATGTACAGGCTCATTTATTTAGGTAGTTTAAACATCTGACATTAAACATTGAAAAACTACCTTCATTCCATATTCCTTTCATTCATTGTAACCAGGCCTGATACCCTTTCTGTGGTTCTATAAATAGCCCTTTTGTGGCATGATAGGCATCATACTTCCCATCTGCAATTGCTATATAATTATGTCTAAGGCAAGCAAGAAGCAGGTACGAAATCAAACATTGAATGAGCTTAAGGAGGGTGATGAAGGGCCCATTGTGGTCATGATATGCAGAACATGGGATGTGCATAATATTAATGGCAGATACTTGAGCACCGATTTTGTCGTTTCAGATGAGAGGGTGAAAATAGTGTCCCTTTGTTGCATCATTCTAAGTATTTTAATTGAATGGTTCCCCATCTGATTTGTGTTGATTTGTTTTTAGGAAAACGTCATGCACTGTACCATGAAGAGCAACATATCTCATTGTTTTGCTGAAAAGATCCAACGTGGTTCTGTGGTTTCTATGAAGTCTTTTGCTGTGCATCGAAAAGATGAGTACCGCATAATCAGAGAAAACGATTACGCGATTGAGGTTAATGGTTCCACAGTGGTGCGCAAAGTGTGCAACAAAGTAGGTGGCTTTTTAAGGCATCCGTTCCAGCTGATGGACTTTGAAAGTATCCAACCTACAGAGAAAAAATATCTTATTGGTACAACATCTTTTAAGTATACCAATTAAGCCTCTTGCAGATATTTCATTCCTAAATGTATACTTATATGCATACTTTGAATATTGTAGATGTCATTGGTTTTGTTACAACTATTGGAAAATCTTCACAGCCAAGAACTGGGTCAAAGAACCTTGATTTCCCCCTTATAAATGAAAGGTATTGATTACTTTAAGTAACTACATATGAATGATCAGCTTTTATTGGCGACGTATATTGTATTCAGGTTCACATAACCACTGTTTGAATGAATCAGGGGTCGTGCATTGAGGGTCACTCTGTGGGGAAAATTAGCCGACGAAATGCTCAAGATGATGTCGACTCATACTGGGAAGTATACAATCATTCTCACATCAATGAGTGCTAGATATTATAATGGTAGGTATAAGCCCATGTGGGCTGTATAATGTTAAATTATATGTAGTTCCTACTTTTCTAACCCCACCTTATCTTACAGGGCAACTAGGCATATCAAGCTGTTCATCTACGCTTATCCTAGATGATGATGAGATCCCGGCTATTGTTACTTTTAAGTCCCAGATAAGGTTTCTATCGCCACACATTTATTGCTATTTGTTACTTAAAACTATAGGTTCCTAACTAACGCTCAAAATTACAGCAACGTAAATGATGATGACCCAGGCGTGCCTATTTCGGCCGAAAAATCCCGAAAGGGGACACTGGATGAATTGCTGGCCTTAGGGCGTGACAGAAGAAAAGATGTATTCTATTTTTAACCAAAACAGACATTCTTATAAGTAATATGGTGTACCAGTTGTAATTTGAAAAAAAATGGTTTTTGGCAGGCTACAGTGATCCGCTGTGAGGCTGAAATTGTGAGCATCCATACAAAAAACAGCTGGTACTACCCTGCATGCGGCGGGGGGAAATGCAAGAAGGGGGTAACACGCAAAAATGGCAAGCTGTGGTGCGATTCTTGCAATAAGCCTGTGAACTACCCTAAACCAAGGTTATATTATGCGTCAAATGTTACTATATCAAATTGAAAACTTGATGCTTACCATTGATTGCTTCCTTCAATGTGTACACAGATTTAGGCTTGAAGTTGTTATCAGAGATGAAACCAACGAGACCGTCGTTGTGTTGTGGGATGAAACCGCCACCGAGTTGACGAAATCAAGTGCGAAGGCGTTAGTTGATGAACTTGAAAAGGTATTAATTCAGGCCGATTTCCCTTTATAGTTGCATGTGACTACAATTTGTATTTATTAGTTACCCTGTGTAGGATGAAGATGACTCCTCGGTCCTGCCAAATGCTTTGACAAATCTGTTCAATACAAAGCATGTATTTGAGATAAGATCCCACACGTATTATAATTATGGGGACTTTGAAAGCTTTACCTGTACCGGCGTGTTTCCAGTAAATGATTCCACATTATCAGTAAATGATGATGCACCCGTAGACAGCAGCTCCAACACCAAACCCGGACTGAAACGGTTGGTGAGGGCTCCACAGTTAACCACTCCATGTAAGCCAAATGATGGGGAAAAAAAGAGAAGGTAAAATGTCAGTTGACACTAAAAAATAAGACCCTTGCATGTAAGCATTACAGGTACTTACAAATAATTTGATGAACATTATTTCAGATTCATTGAAGAGGATTCTGATACGGAAGCACCTCATGATGCCGCTGTGCAAGTTGATATGACCGACCAAGATGATGCAAACTAAGCTTCTAATAAATATTGTCATTAAAGAAACAATTATTTCAATAGTTTGGTCTCCTTGAGCTAATGCTCTATGAACTTCGATGGTTTTGTGGCTAATGTTTTAAGCCCAGTTTACCTTTGTGGTCCCCGACCAGTTTTTATTTGAATAATGACCAAACCCCTTTAATCCAAGTTATTTCTCTGATTACTTATTCTCTAATTAGCCAGGTAAGTATTGGTATGCGATTGTATTTTGGTCTTTTTTGTTTTCTTATTTGTTTTAGGTCCATTGAAGATGAGTTGACTAAATCCAATAACATCCTGGAAATGAGTCCACTGCCATCAAGAAACCTGTAGCAACAAAAAAATGGATATGCATGTTAGCAAAAATGAGAGGCTGGGATCATAAAAGATGATTTCCGTTGGTATATAATATATGGGCTATTGAGATTTTATAAATAGCTAATCCAGTTGTTGTGCTTTGTAAACTCCAACTTCTAATTTTTGTTTAATAAAATCAATTACTTACAATTGCTAATTGAGATTCAATTTCTATTTTATACTGCTATGGTTTGTAAACTCCAATGTTTAGTTTTTATTTAATAAAATCAATTAGTTACAATTTCTAATTGAGATTCAATTTGTATTTTATACTCAATGTGTTGATTAACAAAGTGCATACATCATTTTCAACATTAAGTGATTGTAAACTCCAATGCTTAGTTTTTGTTTAATAAAATCAATTACTTACAACTGCTAATTGAGTTTCTATTTGTATTTTATACTAAATGTATCAATTAACAAAGTGCATACACCATTTTCAACACTAACTGACATAAACATATATGCCGCATAAACTGTTTAAAAAAAAACAGATACACCCTGTTTGTCATTAATAAAAAAATATGTTATCGTTCATCATCATAATCAAGAGGATTATCTGATATATACTTGATTTAATCAAACCTTTGACAAATGCAAAGTGGAAAAGTATCTAATATACGGTAAAACAATCAATTGATGCTAACCTTTTAGGCTGACTTATATAGGCATTAGCTACTTGGCGTATCAGGTACATGATGCACCAAAGACCCCTTTAATCCCAGAAAAATTCCTCATTAAAGAATGGAGGTGTCCCGTAGAAGAAATTGTTAAACAAACATTTCCGGATTTCACTGTAAGGCAGACAAACGACGGCTATCTAAGGGAAAGGGCAATACTAACACCGAAGAATGATGATGCAGATGACATCAATGAACATATGTTTAAAAAGCTACCGGGTCAATCTATGACATACAAAAGTTCGGATGAAATCTGTAAAGGGTCAACCGATGCTCTCGAGCAGGAACAGTTATACCCGATAGAGTTTTTAAACTCTTTGAAGTTTCAAGGGATGCCACCACACAACCTGAAGCTAAAAATGGGAATGCCGGTAATGCTATTACGGAACGTAAACCCAAGCCAAGGCATGTGTAATGGTACCAGGCTGGTTATCACACATCTGGGAGAATTTGTCATTCAGGCAAGAATTATTACCGGATCAAATATCGGCGAGGTGGTATTGATACCACGAATCAGCCTTACATCAACCAGGAATCAATGGCCATTCATTATGAAAAGAAGGCAGTTCCCAATTAAACCATGTTATGCGATGACAATAAACAAAAGCCAAGGACAATCACTTGATTTTGTCGGCCTATATTTACCAGCACCCGTATTCAATCACGGACAACTATATGTGGCGATATCAAGAGTGACAAGCCCAGAAGGACTAAAAATCCTAATGATCGAAGACCCCGACGAGAACTTAAAGAATCACACAAGAAACATTGTCTATAAAGAGGCTTTTAACAACCTACCATAACACACCAAGGTATTCTTAAAAACTCCATAATAACTTCTTATTAGTTCACTTTACTTACAAACAGTATCAAACAATTGTCTTTAGTATCTTAATCAGTGGTGGCCACACATAAAAATCATAATGATAACTTATATCCGCATAAAAGATAAAGAAAAACATCTAATTTCAAAAAAAAAAAACAACATACCTTCTAAGACAATTTCAATTGCTGATTTAAAAGAACACTTAGTTCTCGCCCTCATCTACCTGTTTAATGAACCCTACAATAATCAGTGGTGGCCACACATAAACATCATAATTGATAACAATTTTAGATTACGAAGAACAATTGTGGAAACAGGGGTTCAGTAGTTTTGGAACTTTGGATAGCCTACTGTGTGGGAATATACAAGATGAAGAGTAACCTCATATACCTCTATATCTAAGGTAAAGAAGGAAAACAAAAAACTAACTAATTATATATTTATAGGGGACCCATATTTATATTCTTACTCATAATATTAGATGTCTACGAATTTTTGTCTGAAAATGCCTTTAATATGTTGTTATGTCAATAATGTTGCGCCCTATAGTTGATATTAACACAAGAATTGCACATTTTACTTACATAAATTTTTTATAACATAAAATGTATTTTTAACTTTTTGGTTACAACTTTTTTTGCAGGCTCTATATATGAAACGGTCCAATTTATAATTTTACTCAAGATGGTGTCAAAGTTTGAACCCAAAGATCAACAACCTATTTGATACTCTATGTTTCTCACGGCCCAATGATGATACTCAAGAGTGTGGATCATAACTTTTATGTGCTTATAAAACCTTTTTTAAACAACCTTTGTTAATTTACCTGACTCACCGGACTCTAAGTCTTTTGCTTACATTGTTAATATGATGAAACTCAATAATAAACTTGATACATTTTTCTTAAAACAACTCTATTAACAAAAAATACTTAAATGAACTTCATTTTTTCTTTCGAGTATCGTCGAACAAAACTAAACATAATAACTAAATAAAAATAACTCAATACATTTATACATTTGAGACCTCCTAATCAAAATTAAGCATAATAAATAAATACACATAAATCTCGCAAAACTAAATATTTTTTCATAATAAACAAAGCCCGTGCATCGCACGGGCCACGCTGCCTCGTAAGATGAGAATGAAATTCTATTAGTTAATTAATACCAAAGGCCCAAGAGTATGTGAATTACCAAATAACTTAGAGGTTGTGGATTCAAGACTCGTTGGAGACATATGTGAGATTGAATTTGTGAGATAGGTGGTGTAGATTGGAGACATATGTAAGATTGAATTTATGAGATAGGTGGTATAAGTTGTAAACAATTTTCGTTTAAAAAAATCTATTAGTTAAGGGAATTGATATTGACACTACAAAAATTGATTAGCACACCACAATTATGCACATATCATGTTATAACACATGCATTAGTGATGTGATATTATGGTTTTGACATTAATTTTTGTGGTATCAATATCACTTCCTGGTTAATTCTATAAGTGTTCATTAAAAAAAAAAAANCTCATACTCAACTGCTCGACTCCACCCATTTAATGACACACGTCCTTGCCTTGTACTTTTTTTATACATTTTTGATCCACTATAGGTGGAGTCGAGCAGCGGATCATGACATGTGTTATTAAAATGGGTGGAGTCGAACAGTTGAATCAAATGTGTTATATATATATATATATATATATATATATATATATATATATATATATATATATATATATATATATATATATATATATATATATATTTTTTTTTTTTTTTTTTTTTTTTTTTTTTTTTTTTTTTTTTTTTTTTTTTTTTTTTTTTTTGATAATTTTCTCTTTCTTTTAAACATCTTAAAATTTGAAAGTGTATGTTTAATTTAAGATGAAGTGAGGATTATATAGTACAAATCAAACATTAAAAAAAATGTGTACTGGTTGGTACGAGTGGCATGCATCCGTTAATCAAGATCTATGTATGTGAGAAGCATTGCAAAACATTGTCAGCATTTTGTCGTCTTGTACTATTATAAACTATTTGACATGTTTTGTCTAATTTGTTTTGTAATCATAATTAATTAAGAATTTGGTTTTAAACAAACATATCCCTTAATAATTGTTTCTTACTAGTTTTCCCATACGTGTTGAGGTAAACTGGGTTTGTCTTTCTCTTTGTATTTTCGTACAAAATCATATGGATTTCATCATTTATCAATTATATATGTCGAAGTATTTACAAAGTCAGTCGATTATCTCTTTCGAATTGTATTTTGGTGTTCTCATTCAATCAACATGTAGTTATATTGGAGGGATAGAACCGAAGTCACGTTTGCTATCGATGCCTCTACAAAGAGTTTTTACTGGACATACAATTATACACCTTTTTATTCGAGAGATTATGACATACAAAAGTTTTTCAATCAAATGTTCGGTTTGATAATCTATGTAACACGCTAGATACTTCAATTTTATGTTCTAGACACTAGCAGTATCTTGTTAGCAGCCATGTTCCAATCAAATGTTTGTTTTTTTTTTAAAGACTAATCTCTTTTGAATGTCTAAATTACAAAAAGTGGTAAGCACACTCTCTCCCCTTCTTTCTTCTTGTTTTGATCATCATACGGCGTATAATGGTTCTTGAATACGGCGTATTGAGATATTCGCGTCATGGATGTCTTGTGAAGTTAGGGCTTGGATACGCCGTATCTACATAGGTGAATACATCGTATTGGTAGTAAAACGTGCTTGTTCTGATTGCTGACCAAAGTTTTATATACGACGTATTGTTGAAATGAATACGTCGTATGCATCAAAGTCAGACAATGGTCTTGTTGAACTTCATTGTTTTAGCTTCAAAACACGTTCTTTTCGCTAATTTTCACCAATTGCTCGATAGTAACTAAGATTTACAACAATAAGCAATTAAGTATCAATTCTCATATAAAACGGGATAAATGATGCTAGTATTTAGTCGTTATTTGATGTCATCACTATGTTTCATACTTTATACGTTTTGATTATGTTTGTTTACTTTGTTAGCGAGATTATGGGCTAACACCTTTAGTGGTTAGCCAAGATTAAGTAAATAAATGAGCATAGGAGATAAATATAAATAATATCCAACAATGTAAACTAGTAATCGATGTAAAACATATAAAAAAACACATAATCTTCTGGTGAATACAGCGAAGAATGTTGCTACCTGTATCAGTTTTAGTATGTTTGGTGGTATATATTCTTTATTTGTGAGAAGAAGCTAAGGTGTTGGACTGTTGGGCACGTCCAACATACTTATTGCTTGCTCTTGGTGTAAAACTGTAAACATATTATATGGAGTTGTGCTAATATATTTTCACCTTTTCACATAAAAAAAGTTTGGTTCATTAACCCTAACACTCATTCGAACCTTACAAAGCCACCGAAAGCCAATCCTCTACTCATCCACTTTATAGCTATTTTTTACTGAAAATTTAGCTAAGATTCATGCATCTAACTCGACTGATTTACATTACCTGCATAAAAATATGATTGACATATTAACAAATACAAATGAAAACAAAACAAAATAAATAATATAATTCTCATAATCACTTTATCCATTTCGTCACTTTCTATCTAAAAATATGCATGCCACATGAGCCACCTGACCGTGTGCCGACAACTACCTTCTTCCTCTTACGTCCCAACTATCACCCAATACTTTATTCACCAAAAATGATCATTAAAAAACACACAAATTTAAGAATCTTGTTCTTTCACTCCACTACCTACACCTTTATATAAATACCACATCAACACTGACCTGTATTCACATCTTTGTGACTCAATCTCATACCTTTTGACCTCATTTCAAGGTTTTCACTCTTGAAAGGGACATTATGAAAAGTAAATACTGAAATTGAAAGAAATACTGAAATTGAAACTTGCAATATACTAAATAACAATGAAACAAAGAAACAGAGTACTTGAGAATGAAAATTACAGAGTAATTAAGATTTTAACATAAATACGACATAAAATTAAACTAAATT
>LBNU01003874.1:0-54879 GCA_014162995.1 Artemisia annua | reverse complement strand
GGAAGTTCGTGCAAAGGATGCTTAAAATTCATAAAAATAAACTATATAGTGAATTAGTATTCTTTGTACGGTAAAGTATTGTAAACCGACTAGGTTATCTGTGCCATATTAAAGATCCCTAGGAAGGTCATAAGATATACGATTCATACGAATTCAACAAGTCTCATAGTAAAGTATTAAGAGAGTTAGAGGAAGTAAATCTTGTAATCGTTTAAAGCAGATTTATTAGTAATATAAAGGTTATTATTCTTCTTACTTGTTAAAGTAAATTCCGCGTACTATACAAGAATATATCACAGTTTCATAGTGGTCTTAAGATTACTTAAGACTGCTAAGGTATAATACAAGCTAAGTTAAGTTAGTTTGGTTAGAGTTATTCGATCCAACAGTTCATGATCGAGGGACTTTTGACAATAGTAACATAAGCAAATAACATTGGCCTGACGGTATTACAATACCCGGTGTAAAAGACTTGTGTTTGAGTTTTAAGCATGTATCCCCCCCCCCCCCATGGGAAAAATAGTTAAAGAGTGGGCTATGAACTCACCTTAGTAGTAGATGTAGTAGTTTCTTAAACTCAACGATGTTATGCAACGGCTTCACACGCAACCTAAAATATAATGCAAGTTTCAGTTGATAGTCTAAATCTGGTTTTTATCGCGAATTTTAGATATTTAGTTATGAACGAATCTCGTGTTTGTTTAAATGCCTAAAGTTCAAAAACAAAGTTATATATTTATATAACTTGTAAGTAAAATGATAGATGATCGATGTAAAGTCATTATTTATAAATCAAAGTTTTGTAACTTATAAAGGAAATGAAATAAAGGTATCATTTTAAAAGAAATAAATAATGTATCGTTATCTCGTTAATTTTAATTATAGTGACGAATTATATAACGTATAAGTTAAATTTATTTATTAAATATGTGTTTATATATATAAAACATTAATATTATTTTTATAAAATAATATTTACAGGAAATCCTTTAAGTTTCTCCAATTTACACTTTTAACCCTAACGATATAAATTTCTACACCATTAGTCCAAAATTAATTATTGTTTCATTCTAGGTCCAAATGTATTAATATTAACAATATTTACCCACAAGTTCAATAATTACAGTTTCCAACCTAGAAAATTAGTTTTGACAGTTTAGACCCTCAGTTTACAGTTTTGGCAGTTTTAGTCCTCGGTTATGAAAATTTTGCAAACTTAGTCCAAAAATTACCAAATTAAAATTTTAACATATTTATTTTCTAAATAAGCTTATAATGTTCCTAATAGCTTATTTCACTAAATGGGCCTAAACGATTAATAAAAAAGGCCCAATAATAATTTGAGATCCAATGGGCTTACGAGACCTTTGGGCCTGAACTTGGACTCATTTTAATAGTACAAAAATGTTACAAACAAGCTTGTGTGACCAGCTTATCGAATAAGTTAGAAATAAGCTTAACGGGCTAACAAGCCCATGAGTTATCTTATTAGTTTATAGAAAACAGATTTGGTAGGTTCAAAATGAGTCGAGTACACTGCTTATATAAGCTCATAGGTTCGAATAAAAAGTGTTCCTCAATTGTCCACCAAGGTGACAATGAGGTCGAGCAATAAAATATATATGTCACATGTCGAATTTATAAATGGTGAGGCCAAAGTGTTCGACAGAAATCGTTATCAAAACAGTTTTCAACACTTAGAATTATTCGAAGTATTTTCATGAATTCGAATGGGTCAAGTCACAAGAAAACGTGTGAGATTACATGTGTAAATGTTGTTATGGTGATTGAATATTTGTACATTTCCTTAGTTAACCTGTAATACTATAAGTATGTCAAAAAATAAATGTATGTTATGTTTATATATTTCTAAATAAATACGAGAGAAAATTGTACGAAATGAAAATGAAATAAAAACAAAGGTTCTCCATTCTCACCTCACCACTTGGGGTGGAGTTTTCGTAAAGTATGGTTCGAAATGGTACAAGGGATCAACGTAGAATGGTTCAGAACACACCAAGGTTCAAGAAGGGCAAGGAATGGTTCTCTTTGGATCATTTCTATGGTTCGTACGCCTTGCCAACTTTCTGTCCCAACTTTGACTCGTAAACTTCAAGTAGTTATGAATTTGGTTCGTTTAATTGTGTGATATCACATGAGTTGCATGGGAACGTTTTTATAGGACTTGTGAGGGTTCATGCCAAGGGAAAAATGCCAATGAGGTTGTGTGTTGGCTCGTTTTTAAGAGGTGGCACCTAAATCTTGCCCAATCATGAATTAGCAACAAAGGGAACGTGTAAGAAAGTCCTATATTCATTCCTGACATGTATAGTGTTCGTTTAGTGGCTATAGGTGAGCTTGGGAGGTGTTAAGAATGGGTTTGACACGTCTTTGTTTCTTTGTGCAATCGGTTTATGCAATTTACTTTGGGCAGTTTTAAGTGCGTAAATGTATGAGACAAGGAACGAGTTTTATCAATCTCAATTCTTTGCTTGGGAGTAATCGAATGATGTAAAAATATGTATAGGTTGTGTGTCGAGTTTGCAAGAAATAGGGTGCGTTTGGAGGGGTGTCGCGGCTAGGACAAAAGAAAGAAAAGAAAAAATTTTTACAAAGGGTGCGTTTTGGGCTTTAAGAGCCTTGTGGGCTTTTGGTTTGTGTCTGGCCCAGTAACAAGAAAGAAAAGAAAAATACGTTCGGTTTAGTATTGGGTTTTAAGGCCCAATGGGTCACGGGGGCCCACGTAGTAAATTTCAAGGGTCGGGTTACGGTCCAATAATATTAGTGGGTAGTCTCGAGAATTTTCGTAGGCTTCGGGAATATATAAATATTGTATGGTGTTTAAACGAAATGTATATTTATAAAAATATAAACGTTTAAATATATTCGCGATAATTTAGACTATCTAGGTTTGTGTGCAAGCATCGTTTCTAGGAAAATGATAAATCACAATTTACCGTTGTGATTTATATAACAAGTCTAATATATAAAAAAAATTTGTCACACGTAGAAGTGGGTATTAAATAACATAATAACTTATATGTATTTACTAACCGTTTGGGAAAATTACGAGAGGCTAGAGTACATACCTGATGAGACGAAAAGTGTTACGCTTTTAGGGGGTCATTTAAGCCCTAATTCATATAAATGTGATCAAATATTGCCCTAAATCGTTCCTTTTGTCATTTTAGGTACTTTTGAGAGGAATTCTGGAAAACATGCATATTTGGACGTTTTTGGAGCATAAAAGTGAAGAAAACGGCAAAGTATCAAAAGATGAAGAATTTACAACCTGACGGCGTCAGAGTCACAAGGTGACGCCGTCAGCAAGCCTTGACAAAAGAGTGGAACCCAATTATCAAATGACTGGCCAGAGGAAATTTTGGAATTAACACCTGACGTCGTTAGGTGTTAGAGAATGAAAGCCGTCAGGAGTAAAGTTAAAGAGTGACGGCCCAGAGAGTTTTATAAGGTGACGGCGTCAGAAGTGGATCTAGGCCATCCGAGAAACCTAATGGCGGCGAGCTGACGGCGTCAGCTCTTATAACCTGACGCCGTCAGAATGTAAAATCTATATATAGTTTTCTAATTTTCATTCATTAAGGGTGGAACTTTGTGGAGAACTTTTGGCACCAAACCCTAGACGATTTTCCTTACTTTTTAGGGTGTCCAACCCTTGGAACCCTCATGCTTAATTAAAGATAAGTCTTCACTTGAATTCAATCAATATGTCTATGTGTTGGTTGTCTATCTCTTTTGCTTGTCTTTTAATAAACATGTGTAGCTAAATTCTCTAGTGTTTGCTTAGATCTAATGAAACCTAACTATTAATTATTGGTTAATTGGTGTGTGTTGTTGTTTGTTGGGATGATTGTTCCATCAATGTTAGGCTCAAGAAAACTGGCCAACCTCCTTTATGGTAACGTGCTTGAACGTCTTGGGAAACATGTAGCCAAGGCATACTAGGCTATTAAGGTAGTATTTAACGCATGAGCCACTGTTTACAACCCCTATGGTTGTGCCGTGCATGGCATAGGGCGAGATAAGAGCTCATAGAATTGGAGAGATATGTATGCCACTCCATGAGTTATTAGGAATACACCCTTCATCCACACAAGTAACATACATATCAATTAACCGGTAAAAGATAGTTAGGGAGTAATGAAATCTAAGTAAACACAATTTTCTCCATATTGTTTTCACAACCAAATAGTTTAGATAATTTATTTTCTTTTGCAATAGTAGTAATTTTGTGTTAGTTGACTAGCAACTAATTCCGCCCACTCCCTATAAACCGAGATTTTACTTGCTTTCATAAAAACATAAAAATACAAAAAGAATCTTCCTTCCACCCTTAGGCCTATTAGAGTAGTTTTTCTATCCTAACGAACACTATTCCATGTGAGAGAATGATTAATCCCCCGTACTTACCAATATCCTATACTACTACGGTCAGGTACACTGCCTGGTGGGGTTGTAAGCCTCTTGAGATCCCTCGAGAGGTAAAACCTGTTGTAAGGTCACAAAACCACGCATCAATATCCCTTACAGTAAATTCCGTCCCGGAATTCCAGTTTAAGATGGTTGCCAAGGGGTGTCTATGAAAAGAGATGTGGGTACTTGGTGCGAATTTGATCCTCGCGCTCCCAAGTACACTCCGGTCCTCTTTTAGAGTCCCAACGAACTTTTATAATAGGGATACGGTTTTGCTTTAGTTTTTTGACTTCGCTATCCATGACTTCTACCGGTTCCTCGGTGAAAACGAGTTTGTCATCAAGTTGTATCTCTTTCAATGGAATGACAAGAGATTCATCGGATAAACACTTCTTAAGGTTTGACACATGAAAAGTGTTGTGAATTCGGCTAAGTTCCTCGGGTAGTTCAAGTTTATATGTCACGGTTCCAATTCTTTCCAGGATTTTGAATGGACCGATGTNGGTGAAAACGAGTTTGTCATCAAGTTGTATCTCTTTCAATGGAATGACAAGAGATTCATCGGATAAACACTTCTTAAGGTTTGACACATGAAAAGTGTTGTGAATTCGGCTAAGTTCCTCGGGTAGTTCAAGTTTATATGTCACGGTTCCAATTCTTTCCAGGATTTTGAATGGACCGATGTATCTTGGGTTTAACTTTCCCCTCTTCCCGAATCGTATCATTCCTTTCCATGGTGATACTTTTAACATAACCTTATCTCCGATTTGAAAATCCATGGATTTCCTTTTTAGGTCGGCGTAACTTTTCTGTCGATCTCAAGCGGCTTGTAAATGTTGTTTGATTTTTATAATCTTCTCGGTTGTCTCATGAACTAGATCCGGTCCAGTGAGTTGTACTTCTCCAACTTCTGCCCAGCAAACATGTGATCTACACTTTCTACCATAAAGTGCCTCGAATGGTGCTGCCTTGATACTGGCATGATAACTATTGTTGTATGAGAATTCTGCTAATGGTAAGTGTTTGTCCCAACCTTTTCCGAAGTCTATGACGCATGCACGTAGCATATCTTTTAAGGTTTGAATTGTTCTTTCACTTTGACCATCGGTTTGTGGGTGATAGGCTGTGCTCATATCCAGCTTTGTTCCTAAAGCTTTTTGTAAAGATTTCCAAAAATGAGACGTGAAACGACTGTCACGATCTGATATAATAAAAATTTGCACTCCATGCCGTGACACTATTTTTTTCAGATATATCTGAGCAAGTGTGTTCATCTCATCGGTTTCTTTAATTGGTAGGAAATGAGCTGATTTGGTGAGACGATCAACGATAACCCATATCGTATCATAGCCAGTAGAGGTTTTGGGAAGTTTGGTAATGAAATCCATGGTAATACGTTCCCATTTCCACATCGGGAGTTCGGGTTGGGTGAGTAATCCATATGGTTTCTAGTATTCCGCCTTTACTCTCGAACATGTTAGACATTTATTAACGTATTCAGCGATGTCAGCCTTCATGTTCGGCCACCAATACAGTTTCTTAAGATCTTGGTACATTTTGTCGGAACCCGGGTGAATGGAGTATTTTGACTTGTGAGACTCATGCATGATGAGGTCACGAATACCTCCGAAGAGAGGAATCCAGCTTCTTTCCTTGAAACAAAGCATTCCATTNCTCGAACATGTTAGACATTTATTAACGTATTCAGCGATGTCAGCCTTCATGTTCGGCCACCAATACAGTTTCTTAAGATCTTGGTACATTTTGTCGGAACCCGGGTGAATGGAGTATTTTGACTTGTGAGACTCATGCATGATGAGGTCACGAATACCTCCGAAGAGAGGAATCCAGCTTCTTTCCTTGAAACAAAGCATTCCATTCGATCTTTTCACAAAACCGTTTTCATTTTCTGGAATACCAAAAATCCTTTCCTTTGATCGGTTTTCTTTCTTGAGAGCTTCGCTCTGGGCGATAAGAATTTGTGCTGGGAGGGGTGAACAAATAGTCATACCTAACGATTTAACCCTGAGAGGTTTTATTCTTTCTTTCCGGCTTAACGCATCTGCTACTACATTAGCCTTTCCTGGGTGATAACGGATTTCACAGTCATAATCGCTAAGTAATTCTAACCAACGGCGTTGTCTCATGTTTAACTCCTTTTGATCTAAGATGTGTTGAAGACTTTTGTGGTCTGTAAACACGGTACACTTGGTGCCGTATAAATAGTGTCTCCGTAACTTAAGAGCAAATACTATTGCTCCTAGTTCTAGATCATGGGTTGTGTAGTTTTCCTCATGTTTCTTCAGTTTTCGTGAGGCATAAGCTATTACTTTATTTCTTTGCATCAAAACTGCGCCTAGACCATGGTACGAAGCGTCACAATATATCATGAAGTCTTTGCTCCCTTCAGGTAACGCTAGTATGGGTGCTTCACAAAGGTTTTGTTTTAACAGTTGGAAGGCTGATTCTGCTTCTTGTCCCCAGATATACTTTTCATTCTTTTGAGTCAGTTTGGTCAATGGTTTTGAGATTTTAGAGAAACCTTCAATAAATCTCCGGTAGTAACCTGCAAGAACTAAAAATTGATGTACTTCTGTGGGAGTTGTAGGTGATGACCAATCCTTAACTGCCTCTATTTTTGCAGGATCCATGTGAATACCTTGACTATTTATTACGTGTCCCAAAAATTGCACAGTGGGAAAAAATCACATTTTGAGAATTTTGCATACAGCTTTTCCTTTCTAAGTAACTCTAGGATAGTTCTCAAATGTTTGGCATGTTCCTCTTTGTTACGAGAGTAGATCAGAATGTCGTCTATGAATACTATCACGAATTTGTCCAAATATGGCTTGCATACTCGGTTCATTAGGTCCATAAACACTGCGGGTGCGTTTGTTAGACCAAATGGCATTACCTGAAATTCATAGTGTCCGTAACGTGTTCTGAAAGCTGTCTTGGGAATATCTTCTTCCCGAACTCTCAGTTGATGGTACCCTGACCTTAGATCAATTTTTGAGTATACGCTCGATCCTTGTAGTTGATCAAATAGATCGTCGATTCTGGGTAAAGGATATCGGTTCTTCACAGTGAGTTTGTTCAATTCTCGGTAATCTATACACATTCGGAATGATCCGTCTTTCTTTTTAACGAATAGAACCGGGGCTCCCCAGGGTGATGAACTTGGTCTAATGAAACCTTTATCGGATAATTCCTTCAGTTGTTCTGATAATTCCTCCATTTCGGAAGGTGCTAACCTATAAGGTGCTTTTGCCACTGGTGCCGCTCCAGGCACTAGTTCAATCTGGAATTCTACTTGACGGGTTGGTGGAAGACCGGGCAAATATTTAGGGAATACTTCAGGAAATTCCTTAATGATAGGTACGTCTTTAAGTTGTTTCTCGGTTGACCTATTTTCCGTTACATGGACCATGAATACTTGATATCCTTCGTTCATGTGTTTCATCATTCTAAGGCATGAGATGATTCCGTATCGGTTTTTACTCTTGTCGCCATGGACAATAAGGGTTTCATTCTTAACAGGGATGTGTATGGCTTTCTCGTCACAATGAATTCTAGCATGATGTTTGGATAACCAATCCATGCCGACGATAGCATCAAAACTACCGAGTTGGACAGGCATCAGGTCAATAGGAAAAGGTTCNTCATGTGTTTCATCATTCTAAGGCATGAGATGATTCCGTATCGGTTTTTACTCTTGTCGCCATGGACAATAAGGGTTTCATTCTTAACAGGGATGTGTATGGCTTTCTCGTCACAATGAATTCTAGCATGATGTTTGGATAACCAATCCATGCCGACGATAGCATCAAAACTACCGAGTTGGACAGGCATCAGGTCAATAGGAAAAGGTTCTCCTACGAGAGTTAATGTAAAACCTAAAATTTTTCAAATGTGTAAAATTACCAAAATGCCCTTATAGCTAAAAACTTCAATAAACACTTAAATAAAACACCAAATAAATCCCAAACACTTGAAAATGAGTAACATATGATCATTATCATTTTTGTATGAACATTTGCAATATTTTGACTTTCACAAAAATATGTGACACGTTTAATTAATAATTATAAGCCCAAAATGAAATAAAATTTGTACATGACTTTATTAAAGGATAAACATTACATAATTATGGAAAATATTGAAATTTATGATTTGGTCTTTCCTTAACCCTTGAAGCTCGGCCAAAATCACACCAAATCACCCCTATAATTATCCTAATTTATCTCATAATTTTTCATATCAAAATAAAACCCTAAAACACCACAAAAACCAAACCGGTAGCACAATAATTTTTGGAGGCTTCTTGTTATTTTTCCTTGACGTGTTATAAACCATAGGAGGTGGGAAAAATACTGGTGAAGGTTGGAGAGTGATCGGGTTTCATATTTGTATTTTGTTTTTTCATTATTATGGCCGAGAGAGGTGAAAATCAAAACAGCTCATCCTTTTCGATCCAACCACATTGGGTATTTTTGTATCATCCTTTCTATCCTATATTACCTGTATAAAATCATAAAAATGATCCATGCATGTTAAATAAGGCTATACGAATTTAAGAAAACGAAACCCTAATTTCATGTAAATTCAAGAAATCTGTCTATACGAATTTTATAAATTGAGATCTGATTTTTCTGGCCTTCTATGATATATATGAAATCTGTAAAAATTGTTGGTTAAATTAATTGAGGCTTAAAATCATCATTTGTGAATTTGTTCATAATCGGCTAATGGAAAAATAGAGAAAAAGGGGTTTTGACCAAATATCAGGGTTTACACAATTTTACTGGTTCATAATAAATGTAATTATTGCACAATAATTATTTTAGGGTTTGGGAAAAATTAGGGCTTGTGATTTGGATTTTTACTTAAAACCGATTAGAAATTATAAAGTTAAGGGGCTGTTTTGTAATTTATGAAAGTATGGGACTATTTTTGTGACTCTTGTAAATACAGTATATTAATGGGAAAAATAATTATAAGGACCTAAGATGCATATTTTGTAAGTTTGGGATTTAAATTGTAATTATGGAAATTAATATATTCGAATTGTAAATTGATTAAATATAAGGGTTTGTTTTGTAAATATGGTAAATTAAGGGTGATTCATACATAATGTGATGTGTAGGGTAATTTGTGTAAATATTGGAAATTGAGGGGCTAATGTGTTAATATGAAATTGTTAAGGATTATTTTGTTAATTTGGAAACTTAAGGGACTAATTATGTAAATACTTGTATTCGGCCTAAATATAATGTTAAGGGACTAAAATGGTAATTTTGTGATACTTGATGGACTTATGTAGGTATTTGGTTAATTATGTGATTTACATGTTAATTGGATAATTAAAAGGTTTATATTGTAAATATTATAACTAGAGGGACTAAAAATGTAAATATGGATGTAACATGTGTAATTCGACATAAACATGATGTAGGGGCTGATTATGACATTTTTGAATAGTTGTGATGCTTATGTGATGATTATATTTGTTGAAGGATTAAATATGTAAATGAGATAATTAAAGGGCCTAATATGGTAACTTTATAAACTTAAGGGTGTAAAGTGTAATAAATGCATATTTGACTTTCTTGACTTAAGTTGGTATGTTATAATGTGAATGTGATCATCTGTGACCTTCAACTTGTGAAATTTACACTTTTAACCCTAAAACATGTTCGATGACCTAACGAAACCCTAATCTCAGAAAATGTCTATAAAAGGAAATCTGTAATACATGAGGCCATGAAACTTGACGAAATGTTACAACTAACTTATAAGAATGTGTTAAGAAGTGGAAACTTGCCTACTTTGGAAAACTGCTATTTATGGAAACTTTCTAAAAATGGAAACTTACTAAATCTTGAAAGTTACTAAATCTGGAAAGTTACTAAATATAGAAAGTTGCTAAATCTGGAAAGCTTCTAAAAGTGGAAAGATAACCTAAAAAGAAGTAATCTGATTTTAAATGAACTATTGAATAATTCTCGACTTCTAATCCGTCTAGGTTCTGTGAAGAAGGAGGAGTTCCTATTTCTGTCTGATGTTTTCTTGTGTCTGCTTTGTCGTCTGGTTGAGGTACAGATATTCTGAACTTTCAGTAAGATTTCTCATGACTCATGATCCGTTTTCCCTGCCCCTACTCTGATTTCTGATCTGGGTTCCTCTGATGTCTCTGGTTCATTGACATTATGTTTTGTATGAAAACCCTTGAAAATATAACTTGATGATATGAGACAAACCATGTGGAAATGATTTCTTTAAACATGATAACAGACTTGTTTCAAAAAGGAAATTTAAATAACTCCTGCTAAAAACATTTTAGAGAAATACCTTTATGGAAATCATAATTTTAAATGAAATGAAAAACCTCTAAATCTGTTTCCTTATAAAAACTTCCACATTTGTAAACCTTGAACCATTGATATGAACCTTTGCTACCTTCCTCTGATATTTTTCTTCTGTTTAGGATTCCCTATGCCATTGCTATGATCCCCTTTTCTATTTGAACTTTTGTTATATGAACCACTTACTATCTTAATTGGCTATCTGAACCTTTGATATCGAACTGATGAAATATGAACCTTGATATTGCACCCTGAGTTACTCTTATGAAACTTGAACCTTTTAAAAGACGTACTACTGATTTATAAACCTTTTCAAAGGAGGAAATTTTGATTATAAACTCTTTTAAAGGATGAATTTCTGGTTTATGAACCTTTCTAAAATTTAACCTCTGATTTATGAAACTACTCATCTGATAAAATCTGACATATAATTATCTGATATGATCTGTATAATCTGAACTTCTGAATTATCTGGACATTTAAATTCTGATATGTAATCTGAACCTTTTTAAATTAAACATTGACCCATTCAGTATGAAACCCGGGCTATCACTAGGCATGGGGGTTCCATGTCCGTGTCATTGATGCACCAGTGACATGACTTATGTGTGGGTGAGTGATTTCTCACACCGTCCATTTGATTATGGTCTGCACGTGAATGGGTGAGGGGCGAATGGATGCATCCTAGGTCTGTTATCTGTTATCTGATATCTGGAATTTGTTATTATTATCTGTTATCTGGTGAATGTGGCTGTGTGTGCAATACACGTCCTTCACAACCCATTGAGGTCACCCCTCTGTTTACATCTGATATTCTGAGGCCTCCCCTCTGGATTGCATATGAGGCTGCTACTGATATTATCTGATCTGTTCTGGGCACGTGGTTGAAATACTGAATATAAAACCTAAACTTAAAACCTGGTACCTTTACATTTACTTTTACATTTAACTTATGTTAAATCTTTACATTTACCGCTACACTTAACCTCTACATTTATTTCTACCTTACTTAACTTTACCCTCATATTCTAACCATGTTACATTTTTCGATTCTTATCCAATGCAACATATTCTGTCTTTCTTTTCTGTTTCATATTACTTTGTTGTTATATCTGTTCACTGGGCTTTTTAAGCTCAGCCGCGTTTTCTTTCTCCCGCGGCAGGTTTTAGAAGGAATCTGGGTTATGGGTGAAGAGTGCAAATAGGAGCTTTTAGAGAGGAATTGCTTGATGAGCTTATAGTGTCTAAGAAGATGCTTTAGATTAGTCTTCTTGTACTTAGTTCTGATATTGTATTCCTTTATCATGGAACCTTTTGTAACGCTTGTATCTATTTGCATCATTAAAGTTTATGCTTGTGTTTGTTCTGAATGACACCATGAATGTGACACTTTAGCCCTTGTCGGGTTGGGGCGTTACAGTTAAGGTACAATCTTACAAGACAGTGTTGGTGCTAATTAAGTTCCCATTTGCCATTTCTATCTCGCAAGTGGTGTTTAGCTTAGAAGGGGTAGAGTTAACGAAAGGGGCAAACGTATCTGACACGAAACTTTTATCTGCTCCTAAATCAAATAATATTCTAGCATTATGATGATTTAATAAGAACGTACCCGTGACGACGTCAGGGTTTTGTGGTTCGTTGTCATTTCCCATCACGTATGCTCTTGCTCGTGATTTGTTCTGACCATTTCGTTTTGGATAGCGATTCTTGAAGTGTCCCGTTTCTCCGCATGAGTAACATGTTGGTGCTATTGGTTGTAGGTTGCTGCCGGTAGCAGGGATCCTACAATCCTTTGTGGCATGACCTATCTTTTGGCATTTGTGGCATTTTACCGTACAAACACCATTGTGATGGAGCTTGCATCGGTTGCACTGTGGCTTTATACCTTGGTATCCATTGCCATTGGTTGCCGTATACGCCTTAGGAGGTTCTTGTCGTTGGTTCTGCTGTTGACGATGAGGGTTCTTATTCTGGTGGTATTGTTGGCTGTTCCTGTTGTTGTTGTTGTTGTTGTTGTGGTTGTTGTTGTTGTGATGGTTGTTGTTGTTGTGATGGTTGTTGTTGCGATGGCCGTTGTTGTAGTGATCGTTGTTCTGATGGTGGGTGATTCTCCTGTCATCAAACTTTCTTTTGAGTTCATTGCACTTAACTTCACGGTCCAGAAGTTTTTGTGCTAACTCAATTGCGACTTCTAGTGATGGTGGGTTAGATGCTGTGACGTTTCCTTTGATGCTTCGGGGAAGACCCTCAACATACTTCTCTAGAATTTTCTCTAAATCTGGCACTATGGAAGGACACAATGCTTTGAGTTCATGAAATCTCCTATTTTAAGTTTTGAGGTCGATCCCTTTGACTGTAAGGACATGGAACTCATCTTCCAACTTCCTTAGTTCAGATCGAGGACAGTACTTCTTTAGGATTTTGGCCTTGAACTCCGTCCAAGAGAGTCGGTACCCTGCTTCTGTACCTAAGGTTTGGGTTGTAGCGGTCCACCAAGATAGAGCGTCATCCATTAAGGTTCCTGTGGCGAATGTGACCCTGTTGTTTTCTGAGCATCCACTCCTTTGGAATACCGTTTCGCATCTCTCGAACCAATGGGCAAGTTTGGTTACTCCCTCAGTACCCATGAAGTACGTTGGCTGACAAGCCGTGAAGTCTTTATAGGTACAATGGCGAGGTGCGGGGGCAACATTCCTTGCCGGTTGCGCGTTAGTAGCTGCTTGTTCGGCTAAGGCTGCATTGATTCCATCGGTGATTGCTTGTTGAATTTCTGCCGGGGTCATGGTTGCTGCTGGGGTAGCGGTAGTGGTTCTCTTAGGTGCCATATTCTTAAAAATGAGAGTATATGTTCAGAATTTCCATAATAACCATCTTGTGTTAGACTACTTAGTAACATCAATAGGTTCAAAGTTATAATAGTGTCACATATATCACGATGCAATATACGATATCATAAAACATATGAAAATAAAGTAAACATAACATCATTGATTAGATTGTCGTTTTGAGTCTACACTACTTATTCATTCTTGTTGATGTATCTCCAGGATATTAAATACAAGTTATTGTTGTGATGTGGGTGAAGCTATGCGGACAATCTATGGTTTTCTAAGGTTTTCCTTGGTTTTTATCAAGACGACGTTGTAGTTCCTGAATTTTGGCAGCCATGGTTTCTATGGTTTGGTCTCGGTCTCTCTCTCTAGCTTGTGTTTCTTGCTGTGCACGTCGCAGAGACATGACTTGAGCTCTTGTGGTGTCGAGAGCTTGATTGATGTCACACATGATGTCCCTGCTTATAGTGTTGGCAGAACAAAGTAATCCGATGAATTCCATTGCTTCACCGAATTGGGTATTCAGTTGTTCCATCATGGCTCCCATCTCTAGGTGTTCCATCACAAGTTGTTCTATCTCAGCTAACATGACTTCCACTTGTTCATTAGGGATATTGTTTACCAAGGTGGCTATGACGTCTAACCTGTCCTCATGTCTTACTAACCTAGCTGCCAAGAGTGGTATGGTGCGGTGGATGGGTTCTCCAGTGACCGGAAGGATCCTGGATGCAGCAACTGATGAACCTTCACCAAGTTCCTTGTTGGTGGGGGTACCTTCTTGAGATCTCCAATACTTAAGGATCGGTAGTAGGAATGACCATTTGCGAGCATTGACTCGCTTACGAGCCGTACTGTGGTGGTTGGTTCTTGCATGATAATAAGGATCTGAGGAGGTAGGACGAATCTGGTAAGTCCTTTGTCGGTACGGCAGAGGAGCACTGCGGGTGGTTACAGGTGATGGACTGTTGATTGTCACTAGTACAGTAGTAGTCTGTTGATAAAATATACTAGGTAGTATCACTGGTTCTGCAGATGGAGCAATTTCCTTTTTCCATTCAGTATCATCACATATGTCTTTTTCTTCAGCATATGAAGGAATTTTTCCAGCAGTGGCTGGTTCATAAGGCTGGAATGGAGGAGTTTGCCTACTGCGTCTGATTGGAACAGATGATGCTTGAGGTGAAGCCTCAAAGTTAAGGGATTGCTGACTTTCCTTATTTTTGTCCGTTGTAGGTGACACAGACATAGGAGTTGGAGCAGGAGTTGGTACAATAGGTGTAGAGCTCTCAGTTTCCGAATCCGATAAAAAAACAATGAAGTTGGGTTTGGAAGACATGGTACTGTAATAATTCCGATTAATAAACATAGTTATTAGCATAATCATAACATGTAAGCATATATCAAGTTATATAAGTAAGAAATAATGAGAAGTAACATTTCTACCGGATGTTGGAATGTAGGCACGGAGGGCATGAAGTGGTATTGTGTAAAAATGGTCCGTTTAAAGTGTAGTTATAGTCCAATGTTTAAAAANTTTTTCCATTCAGTATCATCACATATGTCTTTTTCTTCAGCATATGAAGGAATTTTTCCAGCAGTGGCTGGTTCATAAGGCTGGAATGGAGGAGTTTGCCTACTGCGTCTGATTGGAACAGATGATGCTTGAGGTGAAGCCTCAAAGTTAAGGGATTGCTGACTTTCCTTATTTTTGTCCGTTGTAGGTGACACAGACATAGGAGTTGGAGCAGGAGTTGGTACAATAGGTGTAGAGCTCTCAGTTTCCGAATCCGATAAAAAAACAATGAAGTTGGGTTTGGAAGACATGGTACTGTAATAATTCCGATTAATAAACATAGTTATTAGCATAATCATAACATGTAAGCATATATCAAGTTATATAAGTAAGAAATAATGAGAAGTAACATTTCTACCGGATGTTGGAATGTAGGCACGGAGGGCATGAAGTGGTATTGTGTAAAAATGGTCCGTTTAAAGTGTAGTTATAGTCCAATGTTTAAAAACATCTGGTTCTCTATAACCGTGGCTCTGAATACCAATCTGTAACACCCCCAAAAGTTGTCAATAACAGCGGAAGACTTAAAAATGACAGCGGAAGACTTTCGGGGTATTACTTCAAGGATCTTTGTCACAATCATAGTAAACGACACACAGTGACGTATTAAAGTTTAATTTATTTCAAAATACCAAATATCCAGGGTACATGACATTTCATAAGTTAAGAACATGTTTTATTCTGAAAGAAAATTAGTAGTTTATTATAGTCCATGCTATGTTTTTGCCCACTCCGTGCCTTCAAGATCCGTCTTATTTAGTTACTTGAGATAAACATGCTAAAGTCAACACAAAGTTGAGTGATATTCATAGGTTTAAGTTTAAGAGTTTGAATCACAAGTTAAAGAATGTATTGCAATCACATGAAATCAATAATTTTAAAATCAATATTCCTGTTATTGCCTTAAGCTCATGACACTCAACGATTAACAGCCAATCATAAACACAAATTATGACGGTAAGTAATAGGCCCCCAAGATAGGTATTTGTCAATAACCTATTATAAGAACAATAAAGTGCGCCTGGTGTTTTCTCTAACAACCAAACGAGGATTGTTAATCAATAATAGTACTATCCACACTTATTTACGTTCATCCTGCAAGTGATTAAGGTTCATGATCGAGGGACTTTTGACAATAGTAACTTAAGCAAATAACATTGGCCTGACGGTATTAGAATACCCGGTATAAAAGACTTGTGTTCGAGTTTTAAGCATGTATCCCCCCCACGGGAAAAATAGTTAAAGAGTGGGCTATGAACTCACCTTAGTAGTAGATGTAGTAGTTTCGTAAACTCAACGATGTTATGCAACGGCTTCACACACAACCTAAAATATAATGCAAGTTTCAGTTGATAATCTAAATCTGGTTTTTATCGCGAATGTTAGATATTTAGTTATGAACGAATCTCGTCTTTGTTTAAATGCCTAAAGTTCAAAAACAAAGTTATATATTTATATAACTTGTGGGTAAAGTGATCGATGATCGATGTAAAGTCATTATTTATAAATCAAAGTTTTGTAACTTATAAAGGAAATGAAATAAACCTATCGTTTTAAAAGAAATAAATAATGTATCGTTATCTCGTTAATTTTAATTATAGTGACGAATTATATAACGTATAAGTTAAATTTATTTATTAAATATGTGTTTATATATATAAAACATTAATATTATTTTTATAAAATAATATTTACAGAAAATCCTTTAAGTTTCTCCAATTTACACTTTTAACCCTCACGATATAAATTTCTACACCGTTAGTCCAAAATTAATTATTGTTTCATTCTAGGTCCAAATGTATTAATATTAACAATATTTACCCACAAGTTTCAATAATTACAGTTTCCAACCCAGAAAATTAGTTTTGACAGTTTAGACCCTAAGTTTACAGTTTTGGCAGTTTTAGTTCTCGGTTATGAAAATTTTGCAAACTTAGTCCAAAAATTACCAAATTAAAATTTTAACATATTTATTTTCTAAATAAGCTTATAATGTTCCTAATAGCTTATTTCAACTGCTTATTTACTTAAAAACAACTTATTTCACTAAATGGGCCTTAACGATTAATAAACAAGGCCCAATAATAATTTGAGATCCAATGGGCTTTCGAGACCTTTGGGCCTTACCTTGGACTCATTTTTATAGTACAAAAATGTTACAAACAAGCTTGTGTGACCAGCTTATCGAATAAGTTAGAAATAAGCTTAACGGGCTAACAAGCCCATGAGTTATCTTATTAGTTTTATAGAAAACAGATTTGGTAGGTTCAAAATGAGTCGAGTACACTGCTTATATAAGCTCATAGGTTCGAATAAAAAGTGTTCCTCAATTGTCCACCAAGGTGTCAATGAGGTCGAGCAATAAAATGTATATGCCACATGTCGAATTTATAAATGGTGAGGCCAAAGTGTTCGACAGAAATCATTATCAAAACAGTTTTCAACACTTAGAATTATTCTAAGTGTTTTCATGAATTCGAATGGGTCAAGTCACAAGAAAACGTGTGAGATTACATGTGTAAATTTTATTATGGTGATCGAATATTTGTCCATTTCCTTAGTTAACCTTTAATACTATAAGTATGTCGAAAAATAAATGTATGTTATGTTTATATATTTCTAAATAAATACGAGAGAAAATTGTACGAAATGAAAATGAAATAAAAACAAAGGTTCTCCATTCTCACCTCACCACTTGGGGTGGAGTTTTCATAAAGTATGGTCGAAATAGTACAAGGGATCAACGTAGAATGGTTCACAGCACACCAAGGTTCAAGACGAGCAAGGAATGGTTCTCTTGGATTACTTCTATGGTTCGTATGCCTTGCCAACTTTCTGTCCCAACTTTGACTCGTAAACTTCAAGTAGTTATGAATTTGGTTCGTTTAAGTGTGTGATATCACATGAGTTGCATGGGAACGTTTTTATAGGACTTGTGAGGGTTCATGCCAAGGGAAAAATGCCAATGAGGTTGTGTGTTGGCTCGTTTTCAAGAGGTGGCACCAAAATCTTGCCCAATCATGAACTAGCAACAAAGGGAATGTGTAAGAAAGTCCTATATTCATTCCTGACATGTATAGTGTTCGTTTAGTGGCTATAGGTGAGCTTGGGAGGTGTTAAGAATGGGTTTGACACGTCTTTGTTTCTTTGTGCAATCGGTTTATGCAATTTACTTTGGGCAGTTTTAAGTGCGTAAATGTATGAGACAAGGAACGAGTTTTATCAATCTCAATTCTTTGCTTGGTGAGTAATCAAATGATGTAAAAATATGTATAGGTTGTGTGTCGAGTTTGCAAGAAATAGGGTGCGTTTGGAGGGGTGTCGCGGCTAGGACAAAAGAAAGAAAAGAAAAAAAATTTACAAAGGGTGCGTTTGGGCTTTAAGAGCCTTGTGGGCTTTTGGTTTGTGTCTGGCCCAGTAACAAGACAGAAAAGAAAAATAAAAGGAGCCCGTTCGGTTTAGTGTTGGGTTTTAAGGCCCAATGGGTCACGGGTCCAACGTAGTAAATTTTAAGGGTCGGGTTACGGTCCAATAATATTAGTGGGTAGTCTCGAGAATTTTTGTAGGCTTCGGGAATATATAAATATTGTACGGTGTTTAAACGAAATGTATATTTATAAAAATATAAACGTTTAAATATATTCGTGATAATTTAGACTATCTAGGTTTGTGTGCAAGCATCGTTTCTAGGCAAATGATAAATCACAATTTACCGTTGTGATTTATATAACAAGTCTAATATATATAAAAAAAAATTTGTCACACGTAGAAGTGGGTATTAAATAACGTAATAACTTATATGTATTTACTAACCGTTTGGGAAAATTACGAGAGGCTACAGATGATTCTTTTTGTATTTTATATTTTATGAAAGCAAGTAAAAATCTTGGGTATTGGAAGAGTGGGCGGAATTAGTTGATAGTCAACTAACCAAAAACTAATAAATAAACAAAATAAAATAAATAACAAGAAAATAAAAGTGGTGGACTTCTTATGTGAGACAAATGTGTTTACTTAGACTTCACTACTCCCTAGTTATCTTTTGTTGGATTGTTGAATGCCACAATTGTTTAGTTGAAGGGTTATATTCCTTAATACCAGTCTTGGGGGCGTGCACGTCCTTCCCCAACTCTATGAATATCCATTTCCTCTTATGACAACACGTTTAGTAACCTATCATAGAATCATCAACATCTACTCATGCATTAAATACAANATAAAAGTGGTGGACTTCTTATGTGAGACAAATGTGTTTACTTAGACTTCACTACTCCCTAGTTATCTTTTGTTGGATTGTTGAATGCCACAATTGTTTAGTTGAAGGGTTATATTCCTTAATACCAGTCTTGGGGGCGTGCACGTCCTTCCCCAACTCTATGAATATCCATTTCCTCTTATGACAACACGTTTAGTAACCTATCATAGAATCATCAACATCTACTCATGCATTAAATACAACCAGTAAAACCGTAGTGCACATCCGATTATGTTTCTTAAGACGTTCAAGCTTGTCACACAGAGGAGGTTAGCCAGTCTTCTTAAGCCTAACGCGAATGAATCAACCAAACAATAAACAACTCACCAACAATCAATAACTAGGTTTCATTAGATTTAAGCAAACACTAAGTAATCTAACCTAGCAAGTTAAAAGGAAGAATAACATAAAAGATAATTAAACAATACATAGACATATTGAATAATTAAAAGTTTACTTATCTTCAATGAAACATGAGAGAAAAGAGGGTTTGGGAACCCTTGAAATCTTAGAAAATTCATCCTAGGGTTTATCTATAAAGTTGCACACTTCATGAATGAAAAATCATAAACTATATAGATTTTACAAGCCGACGACGTCAGGTTATAACTCCTGACGCCGTCAGAATGCCGCGATTAAGGTTTCGTTTTGTACAAGCAAACTTCTGGTGTCGTCACTTTATAAGTCCTCTGGGCCATCTCGTGTTAACTTAAAGCCAGACGGCCTCACTCCAATTACACCTGACGCCATCAGGTGCAAATCTCCAAGTTGGTTTCTGGGGCGTCACGTGTAACTTTTTAACCAGCTTTATCTTCAAGTGACGGCGTCAGTGTCCAATGCCTGACGCCGTCAGGTGTAAATCCTGACTTTTCCTTGACTTTGTTGTTTTCTTCATTCTTGAGCCAAAAAACGTCCAAAATGCTCCAAAATACTTCATATTCCATAAATCACATCCCAAGTACCTAAAATTAGAAAAGAAATGATTTGAGGCAATATTTGACCATAAATATACGATTTAGGGCTTAAATGACCTCCTAAAAACGTATCAAATAAATCCTTATCAAATATCCCTACACTTGGGATTTGCTTGTCCTCAAGCAAATGAGCTTTTTCACCAATCAAAATACAAGTTAGGGGTCATTTAACATTAATATAAAAGTAATTACAACAAATGATCATTCTACCTTAGTCAAAACAAGCACTGGAATTATACACTAGCTCCTCTCATTAAGTGTTTGGATACTCTCATCTCTCGGGTGTTATAGGATTATATATCACAAATGGAAATGGAAAAATATCATTCACTACCTGTCATAGCAAATAGTTTACCATAGGCTTGGGAAAGGATCAAAACCTCCACCACTTTGGCGTAAGCACCTAGGATAAACTATCAAAGAGGTCTTTTAAAGGGTTGTAACGTTAGGTGTAAGGTATGGAAAACACGGTTTGTTGGATAAGGGATATTTTACTGGTGGCAAGTCAATTGTCTTGGTCAATTTCATGTACAATGAGGCGTTGCTAAGCCAAGACTTGACTCAACTTAAACTAACTACGACTCTTTTTGGTATTTTTCAAGACACTATAATAACTTAAACATAAATAAAAGAAACAGGATGGTAATCCGTATGTTTTTTTTCTACTTTTCTTTTTCTACCTTTTTTTATGTTTTTTTCGATTTCTTTTCATACACTTGATGCGTGGTTTTGTGACCTTACAACAGGTTTTACCTCTCGAGGGATCTCAAGAGGCTTACAACCCCACCAGGTAGTGTACCTGACCGTAGTAGTATAGGATATTGGTAAGTACGGGGGATTGATCGTTCTCTCACAGGGAATAGTGTTCGTTAGGATAGAAAAACTACTTTAATAGGCCTAAGGGTGGAAGGAAGATTCTTTTTGTATTTTTTATGTTTTTATGAAAGCAAGTAAAATCTCGGTTTTGAAAGAGTGGGCGGAATTAGTTGCTAGTCAACTAACCCAAAATTACTACTATTGCAAAAGAAAATAAATTATCTAAATTATTTGGTTGTGAAAACAGTATGGAGAAAATTGTGTTTACTTAGATTTCATTACTCCCTAACTATCATTTACCGGTTAATTGATATGTGTGTTACTTGTTTGGTTGAAGGGTGTATTCCTAATAACTCATGGAGTGGCATACATATCTCTCCAATTCTATGAGCTCTTATCTCCTCCTATGCCATGCACGGCACAACCATAGGGATTGTAAACAGTGGCTCATGCGTTAAATACTACCTTAATAGCCTAGTATGCCTTGGCTACATGTTTCCCAAGACGTTCAAGCACGTTACCATAAAGGAGGTTGGCCACTTTTCTTGAGCCTAACATTGATGGAACAATCATCCCAACAAACAACAACACACACCAATTAACCAATAATTAATAGTTAGGTTTCACTAGATCTAAGCAAACACTAGAGAATTTAGCTACACATGTTAATTGAAAGACAAGCAAGATAGATAGTTAACCAACACATAGACATGATGATTAAATTAGAGTGAAGACTTATCTTTAATTAAGCATGATGGTTCCAAGGGTTGGAAACCCTAAAAGTTACAGAAAATTCGTCTTAGGGTTTTGCCCTAAAGTTCTCCACAAAGTTCCACACCTAATGAATGAAAATTATAAAACTATATATAGATTTTACATTCTGACGGCGTCAGGTTATAGGTTCTGACGCCGTCAGCTCGCCGCCATTAGGTTTCTCGGATGGCCTAGATCCACTTCTGACGCCGTCACCTTATAAACCTTTCTGGGCCGTCACTCTTTAACTTTACTCCTGACGGCCTACACTTCCTAACACCTGACGGCGTCAGGTGTTAAATCCAAAATTCTCTCTGGCCCGTCATTTAAAAATTGGTTTCCACTCCTTTGTCAAGGCTTTCTGACGGCGTCACCTTGTGACTCTGACGCCGTCAGGTTGTAATTTCACCATCTTTTGAGACTTTGCCGTTTTCTTCACTTTTATGCTCCAAAAACGTCAAAATATGCATGTTTTCCAGAATTCCTCTCAAAAGTACCTAAAATGACAAAAGGAACGATTTAGGGCAATATTTGATCACGTTTATACGAATTAGGGCTTAAATGACCCCCTAAAAGCGTAACACTTTTTGTCTCATCAAATACCCTTACACTTGAGATTTGCTTGTCCTCAAGCAAATGAGCTTTTATTCCAATCAAAACATGAGTTAGGGGTCATTTAACACGAATATAAAAGTAATTACAACAAATAGTTATTCGACCCTAATCATAACAAGCACGGAAATCATACACTAGCACCTCACAAATAGTGTTTGGATTCTCACATCTATCAAATGTCATAAAGTTTATATCTCGTAAATGGAAACGGAAAATAACACTCACTACCTGTCATAGCAAATAGATTACCATAGGCTTGGGAAAGGATCAATTACTCCTCCCCACTAGGCGTAAGCACCTAAGATAAACTATCAAAGAGGGCTTTCCAAAGGGTTGTAGTGTAAGGTGTAGGGATATGATAAACACGGTTTGGTTGGAATAAGGGGTATTTTAGTGGTGGCGAGTTAATTATCATGATCAAATACATGCACTCTACATCGTTGCTTAAGTCAAGACTCGACTCAATCTTAGTCTAAAAATGAAATAACAAAAACTAAAAAGAACATAAAAGGAAACGGGATGGTAGTCCATATGTTTTTCTTCTTCTTTTTCATATTTGTTTTTGTATTTTTCTTGATTTTTCGATTTTTTTTTTTTTTTTTTTTTTTTTCATACACTCTTGCCCTACCTTCTAAAATAATACATCTTAGGGGAGTTGCATTCCCCTTACACTTGAATCTTTACATAACTTTACAATCACTATTCTAATGACTCGAATTAAGATAATCGAAAAACTTGGAGTACTTTTAAAATGTTTAGCACGTATGGGGGTAATAATGTTGCTCTTCCCCATTACTTCATTACACTAGTACTTTACCCATGAGTCCCAATCGTCCCAAAACAATATGTACAAGGATATGACTTAACTTAGCAACCATGTAATTGACCGGATAATTAACTAAGGGTTTAACAAATGTTTTCACAATAATGCACCAAAGGTGGGTGCATACGAGGTAGGCTAAGGCGATTTGGGTGTACATTTAGTGGGGTGTAACAAATTCTCACTTTGAGTTAGATGCTCAAAGGTCGAAACGAAAGGGTAGGCTCGGAGGGGTGTACTAGGGGTATCGTGTACCAAAAGTGGATACAACGCAAAGGGTGTGGGAGAATTACTTGACCAATGAAGTCAATGTAATTATAACAAATATACGGGTGTAAAACAATGGGTTAATCCTAATGCCTCTTATCATGTAGTAAATCTTAACTACACGAATGTAGTCTCACTTGTGGATTTGAGATGGTCCTAACGCAAGTTCTAGAATCTAAATACTACCGGTACTCACATCATAGCACCAAAGATGGATGCTTTTCCTACCAATTCTAGGGGCGAACCTCACATATTTGGGGTGGAAAATTTTTTAGTGGTACGGTTTTGTGCTAGTCATACAATTTCCTATCCATGAGACGCTCATTAAGATCAAGGTTTCACTTCTAAATGTTGTAAAAAATTTTAAATTGGCGCTAAAATTGCCCTAACAAACATTTCTCTTGGTTTTATTACAAATTTACTATCAAACAAAGCAAAACATCAAGCATAAGTATATTCTCAACGGTGCTTTCATTTACCCCCCTTACACTTAAACCGAACATTGTCCCCAATGTTCAAATAAAAGACGTAAAAGTAAATAAGATGAAAGAATGAAATCAAATACTCCCCTGAATCGTTTGTTGTGGATAATGATGTAACATGGTTAGATCTTCTTCCAAGATAGACGAACGTTCAAAGCTTCCCTTCCGAAATAATAAACGTCTTCTTGTCCAAAATAACCTGTTAACCTGAAAAAGATAAAGGCCAACCTCGCGTAAAATCGGCGGTAAAATCTACATAATAAGATATAATGCTTGTGGAATGAATATTTTGCAGAATTCCTGGAGATTATAAGTTAAAGAATTGACAAAACTTTTTAGGTTTCCGGAAAAATACAAAACTTTCAAAAATTGCAGAAAATTATAACCTGACGCCGTCAGGTGTTAACCCTGACGCCGTCAGAAAGTTCTGACAGAATTCTCATGTTAAGTTTCCGGGAAAAATTCTGGAAAAACTAGATCTTACTTCCTGGAATTCCTGCAAAAATTCATTATGACTCGATACAAGCATTTGACTCAAACAAATACTAATATGTATGTTAATTTCATTGTTATGATTCATGTTCATTCGTTCTTTATAAACCGATTTAGATTTCCCTTACACTTAGCTTTTGCAAAATACCTTTATATGTAGTTAAGACGAAGTTAAAAACAAAATAAAGCATTTTCACAATTTAGTTTGAAGCATGAATCAATAACAAGAAATATAACTTACATACGGAAACAAATAAAAGCAAATAAACACACAAAAACACACAAAGCATGGGTTGCCTCCCAAGAAGCGCTTTTCTTTATTTACGAGTCTTGTAGCTAGACTCAAAGTCACCGTACGTTACGTGACTTCGTCGTTGGTCATGGTTCCTAAGTCTTCCTCTTTTCCGGTTTTGTATTTCGGTCCCAATTTCAAACAATCCTTATAGAAACCGAATATCCTTCCCATGACATAGTCTACTCCCCTACGTCTATCCTCATCGTTCCTATAGTAAACTGCTTGTTTGAGCTCCTTTTCAACGTTTGACAAGTGTTGGTATTGCTCTATCTTATATGGCATTTGGTAGTTTACTTCATCGGTCTCATCCTTAAATGTAACTATCCCTAAGGAAGGTTCATGAGTCATTCTAGAGACCTCGATAAATGGCTTGCCTAAAACTACTTGGGTCAAACTTGCGTCAACTATTGGGCGGATATCTTCTACAATCACAAAGTCAGTGACATAGGTAAAATTCCCTACATAAACCGGTAGTCCCTTAACTCTTCCCATGAAATTACTAATCCATCCCTTATCGGGGAACACTCTATACCCAAGTTGACTTTTCATTATTAAGTTGTATTGGGCTCTAGTCATGATGTTGATGGGTGATCTAGGGTCGATATAAGCTTTCCACATATGCAAATGTCCGATGTTGCATGGTATATTGAGATTAGAAGGATCGCCCACTTTGATAATCGGGTTACCTAGAAAGTATGGGGTCTCGGAGTCATCGAATAAGTTCTTATGGTATGCTCGCTCCTCCCTAGTTGGTAACCTATTGAAGTAGTCCTCTTCACCTACTTCTTCTATTTCGCTAATCTTAGCTTCCCTATCAACCTCTACTCCCTTATTCTCATCCTTTGATTCACTATCATCTTCACTCCTATCAATTGGTCTAATGGTAACACGTTGACGAAGTGGACATGTTTGGATGAAGAGGGGTCTTTGATTTGTGGTCCGCTATTGGTGTTCCTAGCGTCCTTTTGTGGAGGTGATAGGACTTGGTTGTTGAGGGCTTTCAATAAGTTGTCGATCTTATTGGTCATCTCCACTTGTTGTTGATTGAATTCGGATGTGAATTGAGCTATACGAGCTTCTTGAGATGCCATAAACTTTGACATCAATCCTTCAAAATCATTGGTACTACCATAGTTGTTGGAAGGATTGTTGTTGAAGGTATGGTTCAAGGAATTTCCGTTGGGTTGAAACCGATTAGATGGGTTGGAAGAATTATTTTGGTTTGTGTTTTGGTTTGAGTTCCACCTAAGGTTGGGGTGATTTTTCCATGAGGGGTTGTATGAATCTCCGTATGAGTTAGGCTCGGGTTTGAAAGTGTACCACTTGTCTCCCGCTCCGTCAGTACACGTGGATGCATAGTCCGCAAAAGCTTGTTCGGGGAGTTCCATGCAATCACGATTGTCGTGGGGACCACTATATAATTCGCACGAAGAAGTGATTTTGTTCACTTGGCTTGAAGGTTTAGGAGCTTCGTAGGATTTCNACAAAGGCTACTTAGATCCAAAACTTTTGGACCTACAAGTGGTATTAGAGCCTATAGAGGGACCCTAAGTAAGAAGAAACACAGAACCACAAACAACAACTCAATCACTCACAAGATCCTGAAAGATGTCTATTCCTCATCATGATGTATTCTCTAGTGTAACATCCCCAAAACATGCTTTGCAGTGGAAGATAATGTTACTGGGGTGCTACTCAATTGATATCACAACACGAAGCATAAAGAAAGGTTTATACCTCAATTGTTTCAAAAGAGATTTGATAAACCAAAGTATTGTGTTTACAACATCCAAAAATAGTACGGAAGTAAGGCCCATAAGATATTTGATGTGGTCCGAAATATTTATCAGAGTCATCTATGACCATGCCATGCCCTTTGCCAAGCACTTCCAAGAGCAAGTTATCACCTTAGGAAACTTGAGAATACATGCTAAAAAGTGTCAACACAAAGGTTGGTGAGTTCATAGAGTTTATATACAATAGTTGATTTTCAATAGATTCCAAGTTGAGTGATATTTTGTAATAAAATAAAAATATTGATAAAGTGAGTAGTAGGCTACGTTGTTATACGCCTATAGTTGGTTTGATTTTCCTACTCAAGTCGATAGTTGAGTAAGTCCATAGTGTTTGTATAAAATTATTGAATTACTCAGGTCGATAGTTGAGTAAATCCATAGTGTTTGTATAAAATAATTGAATTACTCAGGTCGATAGTTGAGTAAATCCATAATGTTTGTATAAAATCATTTCATTGGGTGATATCCAATGTTTGTATAAAATCATTTCATTGGGTGATATCCAATCCTTTAATTGGGTGATATCCAATGTTTGTATAGAATCCTTTGATTGAGTGATATCCAATCCTTTAACTGGGTGATATCTAATGTTTGTATAAAATCCTTCGATTGGGTGATATCCAATCCTTTAATTGGGTGATATCCAATGTTTTAGGTAAACAATTAGAGTGATTACATCGATTTGAGTAAAATGTCAAGATAAATGAGTAAAGCTTGTAAGTAAAAGTGTTTGAGCATGTACCTCCCCCAAAATAGTTATAAAACAAGTATAAAAACGGGGCTATGAACTCACCTTAGAAATGAGCTGTCAGAAACGATAAATCGTGTAGCAATAGTGGGTTGCTCCCGCACGCGACCTAAGTTATTATGGCAATTCTCAGTTTACAGTTTTATGTACTCATGACTCAAAAGTTTTTAAATAAATTTAAGTGTTTTCAAGTGGTTGTGTTTAATGTTGCTTGTGTGGTAGAGTTTACGTTTAAAGCATTTCAAAATGTTTGTAAGTATTGGCTCTTGGAGGAAGTGGACAAGTAGATATATATACCAAAGTATTCAAGAAGAATGAGTCTCTAGTTCGAGAATAACCGAAAGACTTAATACGAAAAGTATTCATAATGAAAGTATTGGCGAAAGATTATATATTGTTGGTCCAATAATGATAAATACTAGAAGTTAAGTATTTGAATTTAACAATGTTTCGTAATACGATATATATAAATATCAATGTGTTTATATCTAGAGTTAGTGGACGATAAGTTTGAAAAATAGTCATAATGTTTTTGCTATAAATAATATTGCATTATCTAATTTTTATGGAAAATATACTAAGTATAGGATTTCGACAAAAATCGGGCATGACCCGCCCGTAAATATTAGTTTTCCCTTATAAACCTATTGCTACAAAAATACCCCATTGTCAATATATAGTTATATTTATAGTCTAACTCATTAAGCCTTATTAGTGTAATTTGTGAAAAGGAATATTGACTAGTTCTAATAGTTCAAGGGTCTAATGTAAAAATTTATAAAAAGAAATATGGTAACAAAAAGTACAGGTAAAGGGTTCGAACCCCTGACCTCTCAGGTAACAAGCCACGCCCCAAACCAACTGACTAGCCCAACTTTGGTGTTACCATCCTCATTGTTTTATTTACATAGCTTTCTCAAGTCTGTTTATATTTGCATGTAAACGACGGTGTGTAAGTGAGTGTGTAAATGTTGTGTTCCATTTTCAAAGCTTCTATTCTCTACTGGTGCGTGGTTTTGTGACCTTACGACAGGTTTTACCTCTCGAGGGATCTCAAGAGGCTTACAACCCCACCAGGCAGTGTACCTGACCGTAGTAGTAGAGGATATTGGTAAGTACAGGGGATTGATCGTTCTCTCACAGGGAATAGTGTTCGTTAGGATAAAAAACTACTCTAATAGGCCTAAGGGTGGAAGGAAGATTCTTTTTGTATTTTTATGTTTTTATGAAAGCAAATAAAATCTCGGTTTATAGGGAGTGGGCGGAATTAGTTGCTAGTCAACTAACCCAAGATTACTACTATTGCAAAAGAAAATAAATTATCTAAACTATTTGGTTGTGAAAACAGTATGGAGAAAATTGTGTTTACTTAGATTTCATTACTCCCTAACTATCTTTTACCGGTTAATTGATATGTATGTTACTTGTGTGGATGAAGAGTGTATTCCTAATAACTCATGGAGTGGCATACATATCTCTCCAATTCTATGAGCTCTTATCTCCTCCTATGCCATGCACGGCACAACCATAGGGATTGTAAACAGTGGCTCATGCGTTAAATACTACATTAATAGCCTAGTATGCCTTGGCTACATGTTTCTCAAGACGTTCAAGCACGTTACCATAAAGGAGGTTGGCCAGTTTTCTTGGGCCTAACATTGATGGAACAATCATCCCAACAAACAACAACACACACCAATTAACCAATAATTAATAGTTAGGTTTCACTAGATCTAAGCAAACACTAGAGAATTTAGCTACACATGTTAATTGAAAGACAAGCAAGATAGATAGTTAACCAACACATAGACATGATGATTAAATTAGAGTGAAGACTTATCTTTAATTAAGCATGATGGTTCCAAGGGTTGGAAACCCTAAAAGTTACAGAAAATTCGTCTTAGGGTTTTGCCCTAAAGTTCTCCACAAAGTTCCACACCTAATGAATGAAAATTATAAAACTATATATAGATTTTACATTCTGACGGCGTCAGGTTATAGGTTCTGACGCCGTCAGCTCGCCGCCATTAGGTTTCTCGGATGGCCTAGATCCACTTCTGACGCCGTCACCTTATAAACCTTTCTGGGCCGTCACTCTTTAACTTTACTCCTGACGGCCTACATTATCTAACACCTGACGGCGTCAGGTGTTAATTCCCAAAACTTCTCTGGCCCGTCATTTGAAAATTGGTTTCCACTCTTTTGTCAAGGCTTGCTGACAGTGTCACCTTGTGACTCTGACACCGTCAGGTTGTAATTTGTCCATCTTTTGAGACTTTGTCGTTTTCTTCACTTTTATGCTCCAAAAACGTCCAAATATGCATGTTTTCCAGAATTCCTCTCAAAAGTACCTAAAATGACAAAAGGAACGATTTAGGGCAATATTTGATCACATTTATACGAATTAGGGCTTAAATGACCCCCTAAAAGCGTAACACTTTTCGTCTCATCAAAGACATGATGAAGAGAAACCGTTGGAACAGTAAGTGATGAGATGAATGTTTGATGAACGTGATTGATGTTCGAATAAACCCCGAACCTATGTCCAATAGACTCGAGATTATCTCAATCCAGAAAGGCCCGAAATCCAAATAAACCTTGTAGAAACCACCGATAAGCCCGAAATATCACGACCCAAAATAGTACACACTCTCGTATTCTTGAAGCTCAATCGAAATCATGGTCCAAATTTATATCCCAAATACAACTATAAACTCACCAATACTAATCCAATATAGACAAGAGTTATACGGTTATACTAAAACAAATGACTTGTTCCCTTTTGTATAACTGTTTGCAACGTAACCAACCCAGCACCCAATTTCATCCAGTCCAAAAGGTTCAACAAATTTGGACCTTGGTGTGTGATAGCAGCCCAATTGATTCTACTAAACTACTAGCCCAAGACTAATAAAGCTTAACCCTATAAAACACACCACTACCCTAATAATTCGAAACCCTAATCCCTTTCTACAACCAACACACGCCTCCAAATTTAATCCCACAGCAGCAGAAAGATCTGTCCTTTGTTTTAGATATCAAGCCGAACACAAATTGTCCCTTGTAGCTTAATCAATACACATCACAAATAACTATTCGTCCCATGCCATTGTTTAATCCGAATCCCAAAGAAAAACTACACCTCTTAGATTGTTGTAGCTGTTATACCATGCAAGTCAAGTCCTCACGATTCAAACACGGGTAGGTCAAAATTAGTTTCATGTTTGCTTTTGTTAAACCAAACGAAAAGGGTAACCAAAACACAAGTTTTTTTGGCAATCTTTTAAGGGTTTTGAAGAAAAGAAAACAAATGAAGGCTTGGTGCTAAAGATCTGTGATGATTGTATTACATGTGTAAGATCCTTTTTAAAGGTCTTGAAGTTCCTTGAATTACCATGTAACACACGGAAAAGTTCTGAGATCTTTGTATTCCTTTTCTAATTTTAATTTTTATCAATGTTTGTTATTGTTCAAACCAAATGGAAGGAAAGACATAAGCATCAGTTGTTTGTGTTAAAACATTGATGCATTCGGAGAAAGAAAAAATGATGCAAAGTCTTTAACGAGATCTATGATGTAATATCCTTTCGAGAAATGATCTTTTAAGGTCTATGGTTAGTTCAACCACTCGATAAAGGAAACTGAGATCTTGATATATTATGTGTGTACTCTAATCTTGCTGTGTATGGCCAAGGGATAAGATAGATGTATGTTGGGGTATAAAAGATCAAAGTATTGCTGGATATTAAAGTGCTGCTAAAGTGTTAAAGTCAAAGTACTACTGTTGATCAAAGTACTGCTCGTTAATAAGTCAAAGTACTGCTTGAAGATAAAGACTGAAGATATTAAATTAGAATATTATGTAATCTAGAATATTCTATAGTTAGGGATTGTATACTTGTCGTTCAAGTATTGTAACCGACTAGGGTTTTCCTTGTGCCTATAAAAGGATCCCTAGGTCATTATTAGAGATACGAGTTTTAGAGATATAGTAAAGCTAAAGTTCGATATTAGCTTTATTTAGGGTTGTTTGTGTTGTGAATCTGTATAAGTTAACAGGTTCAAAGGTTAATATAAAGTTTGAAGTTGTTTTAATTCTTCTTAGCTTTGTTAAGTAATTCCGCATACTTAATAGAGTAATTCAGTGTTTCATTGTTAGTAGATTAGGATTTATCCAAGGCTACTAAACCCTTAACAAGCTATATAATAGTTTGGTCAGAGTATAACGATCCAACAAGTGGTATCAGAGCTTGTGTGGAAACTCTGATTAAGAAGGAACCCTAAACCCTAATACAAATCGTTTTTCTTAATACACTTTTCAAGATGTCTCAACCCGAACCTACACCTATGCCATCCATCACCACTGTTAGAATTCCCATAGTCAAGAAGGGAGAGTATGATCTTTGGAGCATGAAGATGAGGCAGTACATTGCTATTACTGAATTTGCACTTTGGGATATCATTGTTAATGGCAACCAAGTTCTAGAAGAACCTGAAGTCGTTCCTGGACAGCCTAAACCACCTCAGCAACAACTCTCTGCCGCTGTGAAGAGGAATCAAGACAAAGCTCTCAACATACTGTTGTCAGCTATTCCTAATGGCCATCTGTTAAAGTTTCATAAAGCTCAGGATGCTAAACAACTGTGGGCTGCTATCAAAACAAGGTTTGGAGGTAATGATGCTTCCAAGAAGATGCACAGAAGTTTATTAAAGCAGCAGTTTGAAACTTTTGCTGTTGGAGAAAGAGAAGGACTTTATGCTGCCTATGAGAGATTTCAAAATCTTCTTAGTATGCTAGAGATTCATGGTGTAGAAATCTCTACTGAAGATGCTAATTTGAAGTTCCTAAGGAGTTTGCCATCTATTTGGCATGTGATTGCTACTATGATCAGAGGTCAACCTGACTTGGCTACTATGGACTTTGATGATCTATACAACAATCTGAAGGTGTATGAGCATGAGATGAATGGTAAAACAGGTTCATCAACCAACAGTATTGCTTTTGTGTCTCCTGCCAAGACAAGCAGTACTTATACCAAAAGTACTGCTTATCCAGTTCAAAGTACTGTTGCTGATATTTACTCTACTGTTTCTACCACCACTTCTCAACCCTCAAATAACATAAGTTGTGATGAAGTTGTGTGCTCATTCTTTGCTCAACAAGCCACTTTACCTGTTACCTATGAAGAAGATCTGTTGCAGATTGAAGAAGATGATCTAGAAGAGATTGACATCAGATGGCAAGTTGCTATGATCACTGCTAGGATCAAGAAGTTTATAAAGAAAACAGGAAGAGGTATTGATTTCAAAGCCAAACAGGGTATTGCATTTGACAAGTCTAAGATTGAGTGCTTTAACTGTCAAAAGACTGGTCACTTTGCAAGGGAATGTAAGTTTGCTAAGTATCAAGCAAACAAGATGATTGAGAAACCCAAACTTGAACTCAAAGAGATTCCTGAACCAAAACCAAAAGCATTTGTGGCTCAAGAAAACTTATCTGATGTTGACTGGAGTGCTGAATTTGATGATGAACCAGTCACTTTATCTATGGTTGCAATGGAAGAATATGACTGGAGCACAGCTTTTGATGAGGAACCAGGATGTACTGATTTGGATTCTACTGAAGATCTTGGAGGTTTTGACAGGAGCATGGAGAATGAAGATGCACCTGTTCTGCTGGCTTTGGTTGCTACTGCAACTGCTTCACCTACTGCTACTGAGGTATGCTCTAAGTGTAATGATGTGTATCAAAAGGTCCTTAATAATTATGTGTCTGAAAGGGATAAACATAATAAATCTAGGTCTGAAGTCCTAGGTTAACAATTAACCTTAGAATCATTAGAAGCTAAAATACTTACACATGAAAGTAATGAAGTAGCTTGGGCTGAAAAATACCAACAACAGGACTATCAGTTAAAGTTAAGTGAATGGAAGTTAGGATGTAAGGTGTCTGAGTTAGAAAAGATGACTAAGGAAAGAGATGATTTATTAGAAAAACTTGCTAGTTGGAATAAAGCTGGTCTTTCTCATGTTAGTTTTTGTGAAAAACAAAGAAGAACATGTGATACAACTGGTCTAGGTTTTGGTGTTGAATATAGTAGCTCAGATGAAACCACACCTAGTCCTAAGAAAGAAGAAGTCTCAACCAGTGAATTTGAAACTTGTTCAGAGGAAAACACATCTAGTGATGAGGAACCCATAAGCCCAACACCTCCTGAATTTAAGAAAGATGAAGGGTATCATGCTGTTCCTCCTACCACTGGCAATTTTCAACCACCTAGGAAGGATGTTTCCTGTTTTGGAGTAGACAATCTAGAGTTTAGGAATAAACTTAAGGGTCAATCCAATTCAAGTAAACCAGAAGTCAAAGTTGAGATTCTTAAGAATCATGGGAATGCTAGGGAATCAGGAAATCATATCAATGACAAGAGTTTCTCCAAATCTTTTTCAAAACCAGCAGTCTTTTCTCCTTATCCTCAAAGGACTGCTAGTTACTCAGCAGTTCCTTCTTTTCAACATACTACTAACTTTAGAAACTCTTCTCATTATTCACCTAGAGGTCACACAGGACTTGGCTATCATTATCACAGAAACGGATTTGGGTCAATGAATCAAAAATTATGTTTTGTTTGTTATAGTCCTAATCACTTGATAAAAGATTGTAACTTACATTCAAATCTTAAGTCAGTACCCAAAGACCAACACTGCTCAACATCGGCCTACAGTGACTAAACCAGCTTCGCCCAAACCAGTTTGGAACTATTCTAGAAGGTCAACCATAGTAATTTTGCAACATCATATAGGTACCCTCAACAGAAAAAGACTTTTTCCAAACNAGTGAATTTGAAACTTGTTCAGAGGAAAACACATCTAGTGATGAGGAACCCATAAGCCCAACACCTCCTGAATTTAAGAAAGATGAAGGGTATCATGCTGTTCCTCCTACCACTGGCAATTTTCAACCACCTAGGAAGGATGTTTCCTGTTTTGGAGTAGACAATCTAGAGTTTAGGAATAAACTTAAGGGTCAATCCAATTCAAGTAAACCAGAAGTCAAAGTTGAGATTCTTAAGAATCATGGGAATGCTAGGGAATCAGGAAATCATATCAATGACAAGAGTTTCTCCAAATCTTTTTCAAAACCAGCAGTCTTTTCTCCTTATCCTCAAAGGACTGCTAGTTACTCAGCAGTTCCTTCTTTTCAACATACTACTAACTTTAGAAACTCTTCTCATTATTCACCTAGAGGTCACACAGGACTTGGCTATCATTATCACAGAAACGGATTTGGGTCAATGAATCAAAAATTATGTTTTGTTTGTTATAGTCCTAATCACTTGATAAAAGATTGTAACTTACATTCAAATCTTAAGTCAGTACCCAAAGACCAACACTGCTCAACATCGGCCTACAGTGACTAAACCAGCTTCGCCCAAACCAGTTTGGAACTATTCTAGAAGGTCAACCATAGTAATTTTGCAACATCATATAGGTACCCTCAACAGAAAAAGACTTTTTCCAAACAACCAGTACCTTCAGGTCAGTCTTTTCAAGGTACTGGTAAACCAAAAACAGTTCATGACCAAAAGACTGTTAGGAAACCTTCACCACATCAAGGTACTGCTAATGTAAGATCAAATGTTATAAAATGAGCTCCTGGCCTTGATACCAATTTTTCTAAATCTAAGAGGCCTTACAATAGAGTACCTAAACCACAGACCAACACTCCAAAAGTTAAAACTATGTGGGTCAAAAAGGAAAGTACTGCAGGGGACCAACCAGTACTTTCAGCAAGTTTGGGTGAAGTTAAAAATATTGTTCCAAAAGAAAACTGTTTTCCTAACAAAGATACTGTTTTTGAACAAAAGAAAGTTATTGATCATGTTTTAAAAGATAGTGGGAATTACATACTTAAGGATTTTAAGTATGTGACTCCACAAGGGGAACACAAGTCAGTAATGGCTTGGGTTCCTAAAAGAAACTAACTTTCTTACCTTTGTGCAGGGCAACCCAGAAGAGGAGCTTAAAGATTCATTGATTGTTGATAGTGGTTGCTCTGGAAGCATGATAGGAGAAAAGGAGATTATGTCAGATTTTAGGCCATTTTTTGGAGGCAAAGTTGCATTTAGAGATGATGCTACTGGAGGGAGAATTACAGGCAAAGGAACTATCAAGATTGGAAAGATTGATTTTGAGAATGTTAGCTATGTGAAGGAGCTCAAGTTCAATTTGATATCAGTTTCTCAGATCTGTGACAAGAAACACCTTGTCTTGTTCACTGATACAGAATNTGATAGGAGAAAAGGAGATTATGTCAGATTTTAGGCCATTTTTTGGAGGCAAAGTTGCATTTAGAGATGATGCTACTGGAGGGAGAATTACAGGCAAAGGAACTATCAAGATTGGAAAGATTGATTTTGAGAATGTTAGCTATGTGAAGGAGCTCAAGTTCAATTTGATATCAGTTTCTCAGATCTGTGACAAGAAACACCTTGTCTTGTTCACTGATACAGAATGTTTAATTCTCTCACCAAGGACCAATGATGTGTACTATATTGATATGAAGAATATTATGGCTACTGAGAAGGTCACATGTTTAGTAGCTAAAGCATCAGTTGAAGAAGCACATCTATGGCACAGAAGATTAGGTCATGTAAATTTCAAGAACATCAACAAGTTGGTCAAAGGCAATCTAGTTCGAGGTTTACCTTCCAAAACTTTCAAGACTGATCATTCATGCTTAGCCTGCAAGAAGGGTAAACAACATAAAGCTTCTTGTAAGAAGCTTGGGGAAAGAACTGTTAGAGAACCTTTGGAGCTGTTGCATATGGATCTATTTGGACCTGTTTCTGTTCCAAGCCTAAATAAGAAGAAGTACTGCCTAGTTGTTACAGATGATTGCATTCGTTTTAGTTGGGTCTTTTTCTTGGGATTTAAAGATGAAACTTTTGATGTCATTCATGATTTAATCATCTCCCTGGAAAATCAAATAAGACACAAGGTTAAAGGTATTAGATGTGACAATGGGACTGAGTTCAAGAACAAGCTTATGGATGCTTTTTGTGCCAATAAGGGAATCAAGAGGGACTTCAGTATTGCTAGAACTCCTCAGCAAAATGGAGTTGCATAGAGAAAGAACAGAACTTTGATAGAAGCTGCAAGGACCATGTTAACAGACTCTCTCTTACCTATTCAGTTTTGGGCTGAAGTAGTAAGTGCTGCTTGCTATGTTTTGAATAGAGTTTCTATCACAAAACCTCAGAAGAAGACACCCTATGAGCTATTGATGGACAGAAAACCCAGTATCAGCTTTATGAAGCCTTTTGGATGTCCTCTTACTATACTTAATACCATTGACAATTTGGGAAAATTTGAAGGTAAGTCTGATGAAGGATATCTTTTGGGCTATTCTACAAATAGTAAGTGTTTTCGGGTGTACAACAAGGTTACAAAGAAGGTTCAAGACTGTCTTCATGTTGAATTCCTTGAAGATCAACCAAATCAGAAAGGTAAAGGTCCTGATTGGATGTTTGATCTTGATATTTTGACTCCTTTAATGAACTATGTGCCTGTTAGGGGGGAGAATAAAGTTGTCCATTCAGAAGATGACAATACACAGTTCATAGTTCATGGTGTCAATCAAAGTCCTACAGATGCTGAGAAAGAGTAAAGTACTGTCAATAAAGAACAAGGTGCTGCTGCTGATAAGCAAGATACTGTTGATTCAACTAATACAGTTTCTGATGAAGATCAAGCCATACAAGATGAATTAAATAGGATGCTTTTTCAAGAAACACTTGCAAATTCCTATCAAGATGATCTAAGACGAGCTTATGAAGCAGAACAGAGAAAAGAGAGATCTTCTACTAACAACACTTTGAAGAACAGTACTTTGGATCCCAGTACTTTGGATCAAAGTACTGCTACTCATGATGAAGGTACTTCTGAGGGAATCAAGTCAAATACTTGGACAAATACTGAAGATTGGCCTGCTACATCCATGCCTACATTTGAAGAATCAGATGATGAGCTCCAAGATGAAGGAATTTTTGGTGAACAAGGTCCTGATTTAACTAATTTGGAAGATGATCTTACTGTACCAACAACTTACACTTCAAGGGTACATAAGAATCATCCTACAAATAAGATTATTGGTTCTCCTACTTTTGGTGTCCTTACAAGATCAAAAGCTAAAAGCATAACTAAGCCTCAAAATGCTTTACTTAGCTTTATTCATAAGCAAAACAGGTTGAACCATAAAGATCAACAGACCAGTTTGTTTGCTTGTTTCATCTCTCAAGAAGAACCTAAGAACATAAAGGATGCTTTATCCAAAAAAAGTTGGGTTGAAGCCTGTCAAAAAGAACTTCTACAGTTTAAACTTCAAGAAGTTTGGGTCTTATGTGATTTACCTGATGGGATGAAGGTAATTGGAACAAGATGGGTTTTCAGAGTTAAAAGAGATGAAAGAGGTAATGTTATCAAGAACAAAGCAAGACTGGTAGCCCAAGGTTACAGACAAGAAGAAGGAGTTGATTATGATGAAGTCTTTGCTCCTGTTGCAAGAATTGAAGCCATAAGATTGTTTCTTGCTTTTGCTTCTTTTATGGGATTTCCAGTTTATCAAATGGATGTTATGAGTGCTTTTCTTTATGGAAAGATTACAAAAGAGGTTTATGTGAAACAACCTCCTGGTTTTGAAGATCCTGAACATCCAAACAAAGTCTACAAAGTTGTTAAAGCTTTATATGGTCTTCATCAAGCCCTAGAGCCTGGTATGAAAGACTTTCAAATTTTCTGTTAAAACATGGCTATAGGAGAGGAGCCATTGATAAGACTTTGTTCATTAAAAGAGACAAAAAGGATATCATGCTAGTTAAAGTTTATGTGGATGATATTATTTTTGGTCCTACAAAACAGTCCATTTTGAAAGAGTTTGAAGAACTTATGCAGAAAGAATTTCAGATGAGTTCAATGGGTGAGTTAACTTTCTTTTTAGGGCTTCAAGTTAAACAGACAAGTACTGGTATTTTTATAAGTCAGGATAAGTATGTCACTGACATTCTTAAGAAGTTTAACCTCAACACTATCAAGCCAGTCACTACACCTATCAAATCCTCAAACTCACTTGGAAAGGATGAAGATGGAAAACCAGTGGAAGTCAAGCTTTACAGATCAATGGTTGGGTGTCTCATGTACTTAACTGCATCAAGACCTGATATTATGTTTGCAGTGTGTTTATGTGCAAGATATCAAGTTTCACCCAAGGTTTCACACATGAATGCTGTTCAAAGGATCTTTGCTTATCTCAAGTTTCTACCTAAATTAGGATTGTGGTATCCTAAGGAGTCACCTTTTCACTTAGAAGCTTTTTCAGATAGTGACTATGCTGGAGATAACTTTGATAGAAGATCAACTACTGGTGGATGCCAATATCTTGGAAGAAGATTAGTTTCATGGCAATGTAAGAAACAAACAATTGCAGCAACCTCATCTACTGAAGCAGAATATGTTGCAGCTGCAAGTTGTTGTGGACAAGTGCTTTGGATGCAGAATCAGCTTTTGGATTATGGATTCAATTTCAAGAATACTCCTATCAATATTGATAATGAGAGTACTATTTGTATTGTGAAGAATCCAGTATATCATTCAAAGACCAAGCACATTCAGATTAGACATCACTTTACTGGAGATTGTTATGAGCATAGGTTGATTAATGTGGTCAAGATTCATACATATGATAATGTAGCAGATTTACATACTAAAGGCTTTGATGTTTCAAGATTCAAGCACTTGGTGGTAAGTATTGGTATGATTAATTTTTAGTCCTACTTTTGAGGGGAGGCATCAACAGTCGTTTCCATTTTGAGGGGAGGCTATCATTATCATTTATTCAAGTAAACAATACTTTTATTTATTAAAGTAACAGTACATTCATCTTGCTACTACAACCATTACACCATTACATCATCAACCTAACATACACCATAACTACTACAACTTAGAAAAACTACTCCATAGGCTTTTTCCCTTTTCCCTTGTAGCTGTGCTTTGATTTCTGAGCAGTCTTTCTCTTCTCTTCAAAAGATGCTTGCATCTTTGGGCATGGGAGGAATAGCACTTGCTTTGGAGGACGTTCTGGTTTTGATGGCTTCTCACTTGGGCCTTCTTGATCAGACCAATTCATGTTTCTCACTGCAGTTTCCAGGGCTTGAGTTAAAGCAATTGGCAGTTCTTTGGCTAGTTGTGTAATAGGATCAGTGGTTGGAGTTTTTCTTTTGGTGTTTCTTTGGGAGGAACTTGTTGATATAGGAGGAAAATAGTTGCTCCATCCTGTTGAAGAATCAGAACTTGAATCAGAGTAGTACTTAATCTCAGTATCACTTGACTCTGAATCAGTATCTGATGAGATGTACACAAATGGTGATTTGCTCATGGTGATTATATGATTAGAAGTTTTTGAAGATTTTGGAATGAGTTTGTGATGAAGATTATCTGTGAATTAAGGGCCTTTTTATAGGCAAAAGGGTTTGAATGGTGAAAGTACTGCTCAACGGCTATGAGAAAGTACTGCTTGATGACGTGGAGGTACTGTTATTTTCTAACGGTCAAATATTTATGGTAAATATTCTTTAAATATTATGAACGAGATAAGGGGTATAACATAACTGTTTTGAGTAATTTTTGGGATATTATTTTATAAATCTTACCCATATTTACTTACCCCAATTCCCTTTTCTCTTTCGTAATCCTTTTCACCATAATTTTCCACATTCACTCGCCGTTTTCACCAATTACTTTCATACAAACCTTCTTCAATGTAATCGTCACAATATGGTAGCCAATTTAGACAAGACTGATCTCAATGTTGATTTTCATGATATCATTGACTTTCTTGCTGGGTCTCCAATCAATTATGCTATTTTGGTTAACCCTGATGTGATTGGACCTTGGATTCAAGAGTTTTGGGCTACTGCTGATGTTGGATGTGAAGAATTAGATAATTGGTTCATTACTGCTACGGTAGCTGGGCGAAATATTCGAATTTCAGAGGCTCAAATAAGAGCAGACCTTCAGTTTACTGATGAAGAAGGTACTGTTTGTTTTGCTAAACAGGTTATTTGGGATACACTTAGGGATCTTGGATATGAGGGTTCACTTAGAAAACAAACTTTTGATAAACCCCTCTTTAGTCCTCAATGGAAGTACTTAATTCATGTACTTCTTCATTGCCTAAGCAACAAAAGTACTGCTTGGAATGAATTTCCTAAGACTATAGCCTTAGCACTGGTGGGTTTGGCGACTAATCAGCCATTCAATTTTTCTTGGATGATCTTGAATGGGATGCTCAATCACATCAAAAATAATAAACCATTTTTGATGTATCCAAGATTTATACAAGTCTTTCTGAACAAACAGCTTGAAGGTGTTCCTAAACCACAAGATTTTTTACCAGTTTTTATGCTTCAAGACAAGGTGTTTACTTTTATGGCCAACAAGAGTCCACTATTTTCTGGTCATACTACACCTATCACTGCATATATGTTGGAAGTAGCACAGACTGTTAGGGATGCTGCTAAAGAAGATTCAGAAGATGTCTCTGAACATGAAGACTCTGCTCCTACTCCATCTCAAAGATCTGAGAGGTCACATTCTACTGAAGAAGATGTTTCACAATATCCTGTTTCTTCACCAGATAAAGAAGTCTCTCAAAAGACTGTCTCTAGTGAAAAGACTGCCTCTGCAAAAAAGACTGTCTCTCTACAAGGTATTGCTATGGATGACACAGATCATGGTGTTAGCCAACCACTCACTCCCAATGATTTTACTTCCACAGATGGGTTTCAAACATCTAGAGGAGATGAGGGTTGATGGCTGGTAATGATACACCTAATGAAGATGAAGTTATGGACAATTATGCTTTGACAAGAGAGTTGAAGAGACTTAAAAGAGCTTATGATGATCAAGCTAATGTTTTGGCCACTCTTCAAAAGAAGTACAGGCATTTGAAGAAATTGGTTAAGTCTATTATTCAACATCCTTCACAAGGTTTTTAGAAGGATAAGTCAAAGAAGAGGAGATTAAGAAAACTATCTTCATTCACATTGGGGAGGAATAAAGATAATGTGAATTTGAATGAAGATGTTGTTGATGAAAAGACTGTGGATGAAAAGACTGCTAATCAAAGTGCTGATGATCAAGATGCTGCTTTGAATATTCCACATACACCACTTGAAGAACAAAATTCTCATCAAGATATTTTTAAAAGAAAAAGAGATGAGGCTGAGCAAGTAAATCTTCAAGATGCTGATGATCAAGTCAGAAGTGGTGATACAGAAGTATTGGATTTTGAAGGTACTGGTGTTGGTATTATTAATTAAGATACTGCTCAAGGTAATGTGAGGCAATTTCAGATTACACCAAGGACCTTGGATTTTGAAGAAGATGTGGGTCCATCCAATCCAGTTCAGGAAGAAGAAGATATGATGAAGTCTAATAGTGATGATGACACTATTGCTGAGATCATACTGAATATGTCAAAACCTAGAAGTATTACTATTCCTGGAGTTGAACAACCTCAAGATCTGCAACCTTCTCCTGAACCTATTCAAGAGATTGATCCAAAAGACAAAGGAAAAGGAATTCTAGTGGAACCAGAGAAGAAGAAGAAAATGAAATTCTTTACTATAGAGCAGATCAGAGCTTATCAAGAGGCTCAGGGTGACATTGCAGCTAAAAAGCTTCAAGCAGAACTTGATGCTGAATATGAAAAAGAAAGACAAGAAGCTGTTGTTCAACCAAAGTTCAAGAAATCAATGACAAAGGCTCAAGAACGAAATTTCTTTATGGGCTACTTGAAAGGAAGAGGATACAAGGGTTTGACAAGGTTAAATCATTTACAAATGAAGAAATTATATGATGATGTCAAAACTGAATACCAAAGACAAGTAGATTGTATTATTGGTTATGACACTGAAGAAGGAAGGAAGCTGATGAATGAAAGTAACAAAAGAAAGAGAACAACAACCAAGTCACAGTCATCAAAGAAGTCTAAGCCTACTATAGAGCTAAGAACAAGTACTGTTGATGAACTGAGAAATTATCTTAGAACTATGGATTTTGAGCTTCCCAAGATAGATTTCAAGACAAAATCCAAGATATCTGACTTAGAAGTTGTTGAATCAGAAAAAGATGGTGATTATTTTGTTTTCCATAGAGAAGATAAAAGCTACAGAGCATTCAATCTGCTGGTAGTTATATTGCACCTGATAGAAAGAGAAGATTTGTATGATTTATATCAACAAATTCAAGCTTACTTTGAAGATAATCCACTCAAAGGAATTGGTGTAGTATTAATGGGAGATTTGACTACTATGTGGGAAACAAATGAAACTAGCACAGATGATATTTGGAAGAATCAAGAAGAATGGGAAATTCATAGCTGGAGATTCTTTGCAAGTTCTGGTGTTCATGCCTTAGAGCTGGAAGATGGTACAATGATCTACATGTTGGCAGAAAAGAGATATCCTCTTATAAGAGATTTGATGCTGAGAATGCTGGATCATGGTATGGAAGTTGAAGAAGAAGATGACATGGCTCTAATGGTGATCAATTTGTTCATCAATTGGACAATTTTGAAGGATGATGATTAAAATACTGGTATGATCTTAATTGTACAAAATATTTTGAATAAAACAAGTACTTTATTCAAAGTACTGCTGATCAAACAGTACTTTTCCAAAGTACTGCTTGCAGCTAAACCAGTAAAAGTTTTTGAAATAACAATTTTTTTCTTGTGCAAAATTTCTTTTTGAAGCACAAATAAATACAGCAACAAATTGTTTTTGAGGAAAACATGGTGTTAGTACTTGTGCTACACAACAAATGGTATTCAACTCACCATGTTTAACAGACAAGAAAGAGTTTGATTCATCATGAGAGTACGGCTCCGATGTGACAATCAAATCCGTTTTTAGTTGACAATTTACTAAAAATTGTATGGTTTCAACTCACCATATCTGAAATAAGTGAAGAGTTGACTAGCCCACAAGAAAAATGGCTTGTGGTAAAGGCTGTGGAAAATCCATTTATATGGTAATTAGTTCACCATGGTTAAGATCTAAGAACTAACTAGTCCATAAGCAAACGGCTTTTGGTAAAGACTACTCAAATCCGTTGATAGCTAATGATTTGCTAAAAATCATATGGTTATCAATGTACCATGGTTTACTTAACCTAAACATTGGCTACTCCAGAGTTAATGGCTTTGGTAAAGAGACATCAAAATCCATTAATTTTCAATGATTCACCTCTCACAGGAGTTTACACACCTGGAAGTGATGAGAATAGTATGAAACTAAAAATGATTTGATGTATCTTGTGTTGCTGAGTAGCTGAGAAGAAGAGTTTAAGTTGCTGTAAAGATGAAAATTTTGTTGCTGATCAAGATTGCAAGTACTGTATGCTGATGAAGACAAAACAACGAGCATATTTTTCAAAGAAGACAACCTTTCCATGAAGATAAAGTTTACACAAAGGAAACTTGAAATCAAACAAGTAGAATTCAAGTTAGGGGAGGATTGTTGGGGTATAAAAGATCAAAGTACTGCTAGATATTAAAGTGCTGCTAAAGTGTTAAAGTCAAAGTACTGCTGTTGATCAAAGTACTGCTCGTTAATAAGTCAAAGTACTGCTTGAAGATAAAGACTGAAGATATTAAATTAGAATATTATGTAATCTAGAATATTCTATAGTTAGGGATTGTATACTTGTCTTTCAAGTATTGTAACCGACTAGGGTTTTCCTTGTGCCTATAAAAGGATCCCTAGGTCATTATTAGAGATACGAGTTTTAGAGATATAGTAAAGCTAAAGTTCGATATTAGCTTTATTTAGGGTTGTTTGTGTTGTGAATCTGTATAAGTTAACAGGTTCAAAGGTTAATATAAAGTTTGAAGTTGTTTTAATTCTTCTTAGCTTTGTTAAGTAATTCCGCATACTTAATAGAGTAATTCAGTGTTTCATTGTTAGTAGTTTAGGATTTATCCAAGGCTACTAAACCCTTAACAAGCTATATAATAGTTTGGTCAGAGTATAACGATCCAACAATGTAGCAAGTAGATGTTAAGACTTGGGTAAACTTAAGATTAGCAAACTGCTAATATGTAATCTAACCGCTAAATAGACAGGTAACCGCTGGTTTGTAGATATTTGGGCAGCGTTTGGTTTAGTCAAAGTACACAAAGAAGATAACCGCCAATAAAAGTAAACCGCTGCCACTGCTAACCGCCACCACTTGACGAAACCGCTGCTATAGTACTAACCACTGGAACAGAAGAGTTAACCGCTGTATAAGAATAGAAAGTAACCGCTAGTTTTTAGAGGTAACCACTGGTTTTAGAGGAAACCACTGGACACAAAGATACAAACCAGACACTGTCCTTTTTTTTTCTTGTCTTTATCCCAACAGACCAAAACTAAAAATGTGGAAATCGCTGATAAGTAAAATGTAACCGCTATGAAGAATATGAGTACCAGGACAAAGAAAAAAAGATCACTATTATGCAGTTTATCCCATATAGAACCAGCAGACCACTAAGACATCAAAACCATTTAAAAAAACTTAAACTTTATAACTAAAAACTGCCCAACGACACCAGCAGTATTAAGACTGTTACGAAGAACAAACCACCATAGACACAGTAACAACCAAAACCAATCACCAAACCGAGCAACTAAGACTATCCGAATCACACAAGTACCAACATAAAGCAAAAACCAGCCACAACCAAGATCAAACCGTGGTGAAAACAATAATAATGAAGAAAAAGTATTCGAACCACACGAATAAACCACAAGACCAAGAATAAATACGATAAAACCAAGTCCTAAGATGAAACCTTGGCTCTTGATACCAATTGTAGGATACACATTTTCATAACATAGTTGGTTTTCATGTATATGGATCGAATAGAAGAAAGATAGAAAGAAAGAAAGAAAGAATAATGTGGACGTATAGTCTGGCCCGCGCCCAGACAATGGGCCAGGCCCGGCAGACAGCGGCCCACTCTACGCCTAAACCCTAATCCATGCCTTATAAATACATGGCTGGAATCCCCTTATTCATGATCTCATAACAGGTTACCCTAAACCTAACTCATATATGCTACATCGCATCGATGACTAACTTGACCGTCGGAGGTGGATCCCGGGGCTACGGCCTCGGGTCCACTCCTAACGGGTTCTCTTTGTTGACAGGTCTAATCAGGGCTCGAGAAGACGACAAACGGCCCAGTGAGAGTCGTCGAATCCNAGATTATGCATCAACATACATATAGAAAGAATATCAACAAACTTATCATTCTATATATACATCAGCCTAACCAACGCAACAATCTGAATTCGACACAAGTGTTATGCATAACAATTGCTTAATCGACATTTTGTCATGAAATATAAAACCTCAAACTATTTGGGGGCCGATGTATCTAAAAGAGCAACAACAACCCTATAAAACTCGTTCAATGTCATAAGAGCCACTTGGTCGATCTTGAGTTGTTGTAGACGGCGTCAATCATCCCAAAGCTATAAGAACAAATACAAATATATATGGGTTATAATTTTTCGCAATAAAACCAACAAAATGTATACAACAATTTTTGGGATATATTGGCTACATATCAGTCAACAATTTTTTGGGATATATGCACGAATATGTGGGGTCGGGTGATTAGAGTTATCAGTTTATATAATACACATAGCACGTATAATTTCAGTAGCAATGAAATGTCATTTTCATTTACAATGAAAAATCAGTTTCATTCCGGTAGCAAAACTTGTGTTGCACACTTGCACAAGCAAATGCAATAGCAAAACAAAACATGTGATAACAAAACATGGACTCTAGTAGCAAAACATAAACTACAGTATCAAAACATAACTTTAGACTTTTAGTAGTAAAAAACAGGAACTGCAGCTAGCAGTCCAGCACAATTTCAATAGCAAAACCCATAGTGATCTTTTAAATTACTAGTATGCTAAAAAACAAACAAACCCAAATCCAAACACCCCTTCTAAACTCATATCACGATACGGGTGATTTTCGAAGCGATCTCCGATGACCCATGAACATTTTTTTTCTCTCCCTGCAATTGTCTAACCACCTTGAGGATGTCTTATCTTCACAAACTGGGCATGCCTGTTTACCCTTCGTATTATATCCCGGCAAATTTCCATATGCGAAATCATTATGGTGCAAAATCATATGGGTTGCAAATTAAATTTCTCTTTCTAATACACATCGTACATCTCTACACCCGGATTCCACAAAGTTTTCATATCGTCAATCAAAGGAGACAAATACACATCAATGTCACTAGCAGGGTACCCGCGCGTTGCGGCAGCGGGTACCATGAAATAAAAATTTCCGATGAATCATGTATTTTAATTGTTTATTTTCCTTTTGACAATAAATTTACGGATATCAAGAATTACATGTGAAATATTTTAACTCTTTAACTAATGACAGTCTTTTTCATTATACGATTGTGATAATAACTATTTTATTGTGCAATATTATTTCGTCGTTCAAATTATCTATTTGATCTATATAAAGCTAAGTTTTACAGATACGAGTGTTAAAAAAATCTTTGAAATAGACAAAACAAGCCGAACCGCGCAATCCGAAACCGCAAAAAGTGATAACTAATAAATCGAATTCTAAATAACCAGTAATAGATAAATCCTCTTATTGTAGTTCGATTTTTATTTATTTATTTATTATTATTATTTTTAATATCAGCGATTACCCGAATCAAGCCATGTTATTACATACAGGTAGTTTTAAACAAATTGAGGCTCGATCAGAAATATGTGCAATAGGATAAAATATACAGAAAAATATTTTGTTATTTTAGCTTTATTATTTATATTTTTTAAATTTTAGTTTTTGGGTTAGAATAGTTTGCATAATATCGTTTATTATTTGAATTATTTTATTCTTACTTTTAAGTATTTTAGTGATATTTAATGTTGGAATTGTGTTTAAGTTGATTGTACAATATGCTTAATAACTTTTATTTCTAATGTAGGGGGTGTTTTAATAACTCTATTAGTTGTTTTTATCCACATTAATTGCCCACTTAAAATTAAGAAAGCGAGTGCTTGTATAGTTTTAGTGTTGTAAAGTATTATACAATAAGCTATTCGATTTGTAAAACTTAAAATTAAGAAAGTGGGTGCTTCGTCTTTTATATGTATAGATTACAAGGTTGTGTTGGATTGTAAATTAACAATGACATCGTAATTTATTTACGTTTCATGTATAACCACGGTGGAAGATTGTACATACATAAAAGAACTGCCAAGTACTGTAACGTGTAATACCCCCAAAATTCGTACAGCGGAAGACTTACAAGCTTTCGGGGTGCTACGTGAATTGATACCATCACAAGTATAGATAACGAGATAGCATAGATAATAATGTAAACTAAAGTCAACAAAAAGTTGAAGTTTACATAAATCCATGGGTTTTAGATAGGTAAGCCCAAAATAGATAATATAAAACAAGTCTTAATAAAACTACTATCAGAGTTTCTTTCGATGTCTCAAACCAAGCCAAGATCCATGCCACATTGCCGTCGTCCAAGTAGTGAAAGCAAGACTTCTAATTACCTGAGAAATACATGCTTAAAAAGGTCAGCTTTCGCTGGTGAGTTCATAGGTTTAAAGTAATATCACACGGGACCTGAAGGATTTTAGCGCTATGTGTAACTAGAGCAGGCATAGACATCATAATTCAATCACCACGCAAATGCATCTAAAGTTTATCACCTTAATAAGGATGAATGGTCATAGTGAGTGGGCCCCTCAACGGTCACTAGTTGGGCTACAGCAAGGAACCACCCATTGCTGCCCCGAGTCTAGGCCGCAGCATAGTCTATTCCAAACTAGGGTTAAGACGCCCTAGTTCAAGGTCAACGTCTACTTTCGTCTATCCTAAAACTAGTCTACACAATAGCAAAACGAAATAGTAGCAGGTCCAAGAAAACGGCAGCATGTATTCTCCCCCAAATTTAGGAAAACCATTAAAATGCTAGTAAAAGTGGGGCTATGAAACTCACCTCGAATGTAGAAAGCAGAAATCAAGATAGATACGTAAATAGCGAAAGTAAGCAAGGCTAAGACTTCACAGCAACTATGACTCGGCAAGACCTATTCATATATAGGGAACTCAACTTAATATAGCTCTTGAAAATTAATAACTTCCCTTAATCCCCGAATAGTTTCCATTAATTTTCCGAAAGAAAATATTCTTTGAAAAGTTTTAGTCATCGCTTGGTATCGTTCGGTATCATTTGGTATGGGTACTAGAGACAAAGTCTCGACTCAAGTGAACTCACGCCAAATAACTCATCAAATAATATCATATACGTATATCCAAAAATAATCCCTCAACGGCATATACCACGGATAAGTCAAATAATCCACATAGCACGTAGAAGCATCTATAGCATATAGTATTCCATCAATTAGCACATAAGAGTCAAAGTCAAATGATATGACCTTATGGATCGATAAGTCATCGTACGAATGGTCGACGGCTTATCAAATTCGTCAACTTGATAAGTCCAACCATTTGCCGACTTACTTACTAGCCCTTAAGTTATATCATTAGTCGTAGGATGCATTTCTCGTCAACATGGTCGCTTAATGTCCTTATTGGGCTCCTATTGGGCTAGTCAGTCCAATAGGTCCAATAACAATATTAATGACCCGTTATCGATAAATAAATCCGAGACTTCACTAATAAAAGGTTAACTTAGTCGTCACCAAAGGAAAAATAAGCTTTGGACTTGCTTAGCGTGTGCTCGAATATTTAATAATTCGCATCGAATAATTTATTTGTTTTGAACCCATTAGGATCCTTTTTCAAAGACTTTTCCGTTATTAACTCGTAATATGAATTCGTTATATATTTATTTAATAACGTTCCGATAATTATTAATCTAACTTAATAGTTAATAGTTATCGTTACGTTATTATTTTATTTATTACGTTACCTATTTATTATATAAGTGGGCATATATACATATGTTTGCACATATATATATATTTAGACTTATATTATATATAAGTTAGTCGTAATAAACTATATTAACGAATTATTATTTATTCGAGTCAACGTGTCCGAGTCATGACTTCCCGGTCCACATAACTAGTCAATGTCCAAAGTCCATGTCACGGCATTGTTGAAGCCAACCAAGACTAGGGAGTCAAGGCGACCTCAACTTGCACCAAATATAACGTCATAATATAATACCAATCCAATAATATATCCCGATATCCAATCACACTTCACAAACTACAACAATGCGAGGCTGTCTACGACTCTCGTACTAACCTATCGCCGTCATTCTAAAAGTTCACAACCTTATAACTCCGGAATTCAAAACCAAGCTTTCCGTTTCAATAACACAATCACAATAAACGTTAGTCCACAATAAAATATATACACATAACAATTAATTCACAAATAATCATATAGCCACGTATCACATTATTACACGAATTCCATTTATATCCTTACCAACAAACCTTTCTATATCGCAACTTATAGATATATTTCTATTATTATCCAACCCATTTATATCCTAAGTTTATATGTTTCGCCAACGTTTACCATTTATATTTCAACAATTTTTAACAACCACAATATATTTTTCGGCAACCTCACTTTTACTCTATACTAGTCGAACCCGGACATTTATATTACCCATTTAACACGAAAACACAACAAACATATATTTCCGAGACCAAAAGGCCTCGGCTCAATCCCCATTCGAGCCCTAAGCTCTTTTGCTAAGACCAAAAGGCCTCGGCTTGGGGTTTCCTCGGCTAGGCCGAGCCATGTAACGAGCAAAACGCACCCATAAAGGGGTCTCGGCTAGAACCCAAGCAACAACAACATCAATAACACCTCAAAAATCAAATTCCTAGCATTCCAAATCAATTAAACCTTAACCAATCTATCTACCAAACATCAAGAATTAAAAAGAACCCATGAAACCATTAAACTCGTGGGTTTGACCCACGGTTTGACCACGAGTTCATCAAATCCGAACCCAAACACCATTCAATCGATACCAAACGTGACCAAGGTGTGAAAAATCGTTAAACCCATCAATCTTTATTACCCAAAACGACATATTACCCGAGTTTGACCCGTACGAAGGTCAAACCTTGCGAAAAATTCATCTCCTTACCTTTTCTCGTGTAGATCTATAAAAATGGAAGTGAAATATAGTGATGGTGAGGTTATATGTGGCGGTGGTAGTAAAAGAAAGGGTTTGTGGTAGTTTTTGAAGCGCGTGAATAGTGTCAAACGAAAGAAGAGGTGATTTTGGGTGTGATGATGGTGGCGGTGAGCTTGAGGTGGCGGCGGTGGTGGTTTGATGGTGGGTGGCCGGCGCTAGAGAGAAGGGAGAGAGAGATATGATGTTGAGGATGATAGAAATGGGTTTAGGGTTAGGGTTTGTAATTTTTATTAGTTGTTAGTTTAGGGTTATGGCGGGTTTGGTCCCTCTAGTTATAAATTTCATGAACTAGTGTAAATGGGATACCCAAAACTTTTATTTTTCTTACATCTCTCCTGACACATGTATTTTATAGAGTTTATGAAAAACTTCGGTTACCACACGTATTTACTTAGAATAATTAAAATAAATATCCATCGCTCGCTTATAAATTAATTAGTTAACTTCCTCGATTAAATAAAACATCTCGTTTAATAACCATGACCAATTCAAATCGTTTTGTCACTCACGGCTCAGAAAACTAAATTAATAGTTGAAATAACCGTAACCGTTATTCATCAAATACGCATTTTATTAAGGTTCCTAGTGCCAAAGTCAAGTAGTACTTATAACGAAGTACTTAAATAGCCTAGTTAGTACGTAAGAAAATAAACGCTTTCTCCAAAATTCCAAACTTTCTCACGAAATTCTCAAAACTCAATAAATTCATCGATAATTCAATTCTTATGTTTATAAAAATATAATGCGGTGAATTTAGAAAATGTCCCGAAATTACCGGTTGTCACATAACGACTGCTCGCGTTCCCGAATGGGTTGATTCCGTCTAAGCTGAGTCCAAATCTAACATATCTAACATCTTTACTGAAACCTGAAAATTTGTTATTAATCTTTTTGCATTGAGGGGAGTTACCACATGGCTTAATTTTCCGTCATCATTACGCTAATCGAAATGCCAACGCAACAATCTAGCATCTTTCTTGTTTTCAAATAACCGTTTGAGTCTCGGTATGATGAGAAAATACCACAATAGCTTAGCTGGGGGTTCATTTTTTGTCACATCATCATTAATTTCATCCGCTTCCTTTTCATACCTTGATATTTCATAAGTAACACATGCATGCAAGTTTTTGTACTCAATTCTATACAACATACAACATACAACATACAACATACAATCATTTAGACATGCATGTATTCTTTCAATTTGTTATCCCATTGGACACGTTCTTATTTAGCTTGGTATATAGAAACGAGTAACTCATTATTCTTGGGATGCAGTTTGTGTAAAAACTTTAATAGGTTCATGAAGCTTTTATCACTCCAACAACTACTTGCTTTTAATATTAACAACTCCAAAATAACTTAAAGTACAGAAAAATTCTTACAACTATCATACACCGGTTTCTCTCTGTCTTCAAACAATTGTTGTATATCTTCTTGATTAATATCACCATCATTAGCCTCCAAATCATGCAACATTTCTTTTATATTTTTATATATGTAACTAATGCAAGAATCATTGTTTTCATTAACATTTGATACATGACTTGATGTCCTATTATCAACTAGTGATTCTCCATGTTGTGACCAACAAGTATATTTATGGACAAAACCGTATTTGTGCAAATGAAACTCAATCACTTTGATATCATTATATGGTACAAAATTTTACATTCCGAACAAGGACAACAAATCTCAATATCCCCCTTTAGCCACTAAGTTAGACTCAACAACTATAAGAAAACTTTGCACTCCTTTCAAAAATTATGGGTCATTAACGTTCATCCAGTACATCCTTTGTCGTTCTATATGAAATTAAAACATAATAAATCATATGCATGTACGAATGAAACATAGATGGTCACATGTGGCAGATCCTAACCCGTCTTTTGAATATTTTATCTCATATGTGTATACCTTCTAGCGGGTTGACTATTTAAGAAAAAAGTTGACAACATTTCCCCTTAACTCCTCGAGTATGCGTATAAAACGCAAAATCAAAGGAGTAAAGAGAAATGTATACCCTTTATTATCTTAAGTTTCAACCCCTTAAAATGTATACGCATTCTAAATTCAAAATGCAATCCAAAGCGAGGACAACCAGAAATTAATCTCTGGTAGATTGGTTTTGGACGAGTACTTACTAATTTCATATCATGATCTGCTAACAGCTTCTAGACGCACATATACAAACACAGATAAACGTATCAACTATATACGTATATATAAGTATTTAGAACTGATAATATCAATATATATAATGTTACAAATAACAAAGAAGTTTATAAACTCACCTTATGATCCAAACTTTTTTAAATGTGTTGAAAAGCTTTAGTTTGGATACACAATGAAGAAGTTTATACCTGTACAAATATAATAGTTTAGTTAAGCATAAAAGAATGAAAATGTGTAAAAAAATAAAAAAATGCAACTACTAACTTTTATGTAGTTTTGATAGGTTTGAGTTAAATACTTAAATTTATTATAGTTGTTGATGGAGTGTTTAATGTAATGGTTTTGAAAGATTTGAGTTGAGAAGGAGTAAATATGGATAAAGATTGTTTTGAATTTTCTTTCCGTTCAGTAATGTAAAAACCGTAACGGAAAATAAACAATTAAATGCGGTTTTTGTACCAAAAATTATTATTTGGTAGGGTTTTGAAAATAACCGTAAAATTTTAAAAAATAATAATAATAATAATTAAAAAAAAAAAAAAAAGTGTCAAATATGGTTTTGTTTAATAAGGTCGTATTTAAATTAAACCTTACCTAAAAACTTTTTTTTTTTTTTTGGTACGACTTTTTGTGAACCCGTATAGATTTGGCGTCTCCAAATACACAAAACACTTTGTGTGTACGGATTCGAACTAAAGTTGTACTCTACGTTCTAGAGTGTCGTCTATACTTTTTATAAACTACAACTTTATCTAATATGTAGTATGTAACCTTAGCTTCATATAGGACGACGTACACGTAAAAGTGTATAAGGTTCAAACCGGCCATGTTGACGAATAGCTATTTTGTCATCAAATCTTACATAAACTGATATTATGCTTGGCTTAGAAAAAAAATGTTTTTGGATAAAGTTCACTATAAGATATTATAAACTTTACAATCTCAAAGAAGCTATTATTCTTCAACCATTTGATTAATATATATAATGGGGAACACATTAATTGTTTTCAGTCACTCTGATCATTTATTCAAACATTACGAATGGAGCATTAGCCCAATGGTTGGAGCACTTGTACTTGAGTCAACTGACCCAGATTCAAGTCCCATCTTTGGCATTTGCTTCATATAGGTACCCACCTCTGCAAAACCTATGGGCATACTGGAGAGACTTTGTGGAATAAGAGCTCAAGGGTCCGAGTCTTGGCTCGTGCTCACTCCAGTTGGTGTTCTATTATACCAGGAGAGTTGCCAGAGCTATTCCTTGTGAGATGGACAATGGCTGGTGCCAAAAAACATCCGGGATCAGGTATTCCCGCCAATCTACACTTTTTTTTGGAATTTATTCCAACATTTTTATAAAATACTAGCCATTTTAACCCAGAACAATAGCTGCAACAATAACAAAGTAGCAAGCAGATTATTATTAACGAAACTCTTGCTCTATAATTACAATGCACATATGCATGCATGTAAAACATAAAAGTATTTCTTTAAGGGTCAATTCCGAAAATAAGTCAAAAATTTTTCCAATTTCTCAAAATAAGCCAAAACGAAACTGTTTTCCCAATTTAGTCAAGTGCGATCGTGCGATCGTGCTAACTGCCTCGTTGCTTGACAAGTGTGGGGGACAAAAGTACTACCCAATCATTTGCAGGCCCACTTGGTCTTTGACCTATAATGTGCGATATTCGAATGTGCTATCGTGCGAAATTCTTCCCATTGCACGTGACACTTTCTTGGAAAAGAACAAAAAATCTGAAAAGTGCCTTTTTAGATCTTTGTGCTGTACCTTGTTCTGACTTTTTTTTTTATTATTTAAATTTATATTATTTACTTACTTTATTTAATTTATATATACTCTTCCCAAATTGAAC